>VVHJ01040142.1:0-17677 GCA_015107715.1 Tylochromis polylepis | reverse complement strand
CCTTAAGGGCGGCGTATTTCCCCTGGGCGGGTGGGTCCCGGAGAAGGGTCATCGCACGACGGGTGGCTAGCGGGTCGAGCGAGGCCACCACATGGTGATATTTCGTGTCGTCAGCCGAAATGCCGCGAAGGGCAAACTGAGCCTCCACGTGCACGAACCACGACGGGGGGTCGTGTAGCCAAAAATCCGGCAGTTTAAGTGCAACGGCAAACGCAGCGGAAGCTGGAGGTGGAGGGCCGGTGGCCGCTAAGGCGTCCAGAGCGGAGCCGGCGTCATCCTCGGCTTGAGACATGCTCGAGTCTGGGGTCACCAATGTGGAAGTGTGTAGGGACGACACGAGAGCTCTCGGTGCTCACTCCAACTTTATTCACTTCTCACAACAACTGAACTCATTCGCGCCCGCCAAAACCAACAACACACTTCCCCTCATACTGGGTGTGAGTGGAGCCCTCCAGTGGTCCACCACAATAGCTACATTAACATCCTGACCACATGGCAGTTTAGCTTAGTTACCTTTTACTGATGGAGTATTAATGATAACATTCAGCTTTCAACACTATTTTATTAACTTATTAATGATAAGTAATATTAGGAAACATACTCAACATGAAAAAAACATAAAAAACCCTCTAATGTACAATTACACTTACCTAAAAATAATCAAGTGAGAAATGAGAATCAAGTGCTTTTTGTCATTGATTTTAAGTATATTTGAACTTATACATTTTATTATACAATACACATACAATTTTACAAGAAATTCAAACAGCGAATGCTAATCACATATTAGGCTAGACAGATGTGCTGTGGTACACATATATATTTAAATAAACTTCTAAAAGCAAAAATTGAATGAACTATGGCAATCTCCCTTTACTAATGCTAATATACCTATAATAGCAGGCTATGCACTAGTATAAATAAGTGGCGTGCTTACAAGTGGTGTGGATAAATAATAGCAACTATTAACTCTAATGCAATTTTGAGAAAACAATGAGCATTAAATCTACTTTAAATAACCCTGTGAACAGGAAGGTGATTCATTTAAGAAGCTGATTACGGCAGCAGCCAAGAAAATAATGTGTGTATAATGTCCCCTCTCTGATTCATATTATTTTTCTCAATTTTTGGAACTTAAGTGAGGGATTACATAATCTTAAAAAGATTAGCATGTGTATGTATCATCGGTCAAGAATGCTTTTGTTAGATTTTCAACATTTTGCATTTTGGTGAAGGGTTTCTTTAAATTATAGCTACCTCAACAAAGATGCATAGAAAATTAAAGTAGAATTTAGAAAGTTACAGTTTCTTAACTTTTATTCAGATGTTTCTAAACCGATTTAGTCTTCATCAACATTAAACAGTAAAAAATGATGGCAATAGTGTGATGGTCTGTTGCTACTTTACTGCTACTAACTTCTCATAATTGATGAAACAATGAATTCTGCTCTCTACCAGAAAATCCTGAGCCAGCCATCAGTTCATGCCCTGAAGCTCAAGCACAGGACAACAATCCAAAACACACCAGCAAATGATGGTTATTATACTTTATATACAAGAAATCTTTAAATGTTTTGTAACAGCATAACAGCAGATCTACAATACAAATACTTTTTCTTCTGAATTACTGATCATATCACATATTTTCCAAATTCAACAGTTTCTCCTTTGCCTTTCATTACAACTTATGTAACAACAGAATTTACAGTATTTGAAATATAGCACACATCTTTATCTTTTTGCTATTTTATTTTACAAAAACATCTTTGTTTTTGTCACAAATTGTTAAATATTGACTTTGTTTTAAAAGAAAAAAATAAATGAATCAATCCCCTGGTACAAAGTCCAAACTTTTGTCAAATCATATCCATCCCAAGCTTCTCCCTGAGTGATTAGGGATTAAGTGATTGACCCAGTGTTTCAAAAGCTTCTTAAACACTAAAAAATAAATAAATAAATAAATAAATAAAAAAATTAAAAAATCTATGACTAGTTGTACAACTCATTTTAGGGGTTACAAGCCCAAAATGCTGGGAACCACAATGTCATGGCCTTCACAATCATTAAATCTGATCCAAGTTGGACACATACAACACATTTTTGTATGATGTGTTGCACTGCAAGTCACACATCAAAAGACAGAATGGGGAAATTATCTTAGGAGAGTGCTGATCATTCCTTCAGTAGAGTCATTAGAGAATCATTGATTTTGTTTTTTCTGTATATGGTGTCTACATGAGATAGAAGCTAACCACATCTATTTTTAACGAGTTGGCAATGTATTTCTCATTTTAAGATTCCAAAAAGGCTTTGATTTTGGTGTTAGTCTGTACAATTATTCATATGAATTCTAAATCTTGAATTTATTAGATGCATTTATTAGACCCATCATCGGTAACCACTGTTATGGAAAGTTCTTTTTATTAGAAATCTCTTCTTTGACTGTTAATTATTGATAATGAATGTAAAAAAAAAATGCTGCCCAGAGATAAAGAAACAAGCTTTTATTAATTTGACACATTTATATGGGCACATAATAAAACTGAAATTGACTGAGAAACAGTGCCTCAGCATCATTTAAGTACAGTGATAACACATGTAATGGTTAAGGCATGTAACCCTCCTCCATCCACCACCTCCCTTGCCACTGAGCAGCCGTGCTCTAATCAGCTAATTGCTGCGATGAATAAAAATAGTATGACACTGGAGAGCCCAGGCATGCTTCTTCTTTGATTTTTTTCTTTTCTTTCTTTTCTTCCTTTTTTTCACACTGCACAGCAACTAATGATGTGCCGTGTCCTTTTCTCTTAATGTTTAAACATTAACACATTCAAAGGTAGCAGATAATTGGAACAAGGTGACAATCCACACTCCATAAACCTGGAGCCGCGGTGTTGGCCGCTCCACCCATGATGGATGCTCATAAATATCAGCCTTAATGAAGGAAATGACTGCGACGCCAATAAGTCACTTATTTCCTCATTATGCTGGTTAATTTTAACACTGCCTCTAAAACGCTCCCTCACCCTGTTTGTTGCCAGTCACAGGTTTCCACCTGACTTGGCATGGGACTCAGTGCAGTGGACCTGCAGGTGATAAATGCCCCAGGTATCAGTCTGCATACACAGATGCAGACAAAATGGCACCAGGACTGCTGGCACACACTGGCTGACAATGCCTCAGAGCCAGGGGACCGTGTTGAACAAAAACAGATTCAAATCACCAATCTCTTAGAAACATGCAATCAGTGGTACATGCTAGGAAGGCTTGAGACAGGACAGAATTTAATGGTGTAGTGAACAGAAATGGAGGAAAAGAAAAGCAGTTTTGGATTTCTACAACACTGACAACTAAATTTTTTAAATGGAAACAATGCTATGGTCGTCACATACCAAAACACAAACAACACAAGCTGTTTTAAAACTAAAACTTTGGACGACTTCAGGAGAATCAAGCTGGGGTGACTTCCACAGTTGTCTGTTCTTACTTGTGGCACACAGCAGATGTGTTCGCACTAGCAGAAATACCCTGTTCTCACAGAACGATGATGAAATATCACACAATGCCAACTTGCTGGCACTGAATGAAATTAAATATTATTTGAGTCATTCATACATCAGCATAGTCCAACATCACATGGTCTTTCTACTAGACAGGTTAAAGACTGGTTCACATCCCGTCCAACTGCTTCAGACATCTGTGTTCCTACATGAGCCTCTGTCGAGCTTGAAAGGTTCAATTTATGCCTATATTATAGACTGTATATGAATGATGGATAGTGACATGGTGACATCCACAATTAGAAAGCCTATCGGTTTCATCAGCCTGAGTGTTGTTGCTCTAAGCTTCTTGGCAGTTTATTAATCACACAGTAGAGCAGGTTTTACCTTCCTTTATTTTCTAATTGGAGATATAATTTCTAAATGAATACCATGTAGCATTGAATATGAAGAGTCTTTCTTCCACAGATTTGTTTACAACCTTTATTTCTTTTTGAAACAAGAGGAGTTCCTTCCTGCTGGCCATTAGAAATAATGGAGGTCTTGTGTGAATATGGCTATGGTGACAGTAATCACAAAACTCTGCTTTATAACCCTATCCAATTGCAATATACTTTTTTTTTTTTTACCTCTCTACACATCATCATCATCATCACCAATGATGACAGAATGTGGAGGTGAAAGTCTTTGGAATTTGTCACAATGTGATTAATTTAAATTGTTATATGATAATATGATTCATAATAAATCAGAATAAACAGTAAGGGGACAGTTTAAGGCTCTGTGTTCAGTTCACTGTGTGCCATACATGTACAATTCACTGAACAAGGCCACTGACAAAACTGACAAACAGAAACTTTGTTGAACTTTGTTGCAATGTCCTAGTGTTACACACATCAACTAGAAGAAACTCCTCAGTGTGATGGAGTTGGTTGGCTTGTTTGTTTTTTGTGGAGTTTGGTGCTTCACTCCATTGCAAACTCCACCACACCATGGGTGATGATATATGAAGTTTTAGCACTCTACTTCACCTTGGTCTTGCCACTGGATTGACAGCCACCTTTAGGATCAGTTGGAAACTGAACTAAAACAGACCTAGAAAGAGAAGAATTCCTGAAAAATCAAGCTGACAGCAGCTTTTCCTTCTTGGGCCTCCTGACTGTGTTGGACATCACTATCTCACGCAGTGGCTCCACAGCCCTAGTCCTTTGAAATCACACATTCTTCCTTGCACATCCATGAGATCACTAGGGACTTTTCATTCTTTTTTCTTCTTTTGCAAGAAAAAAAGTAGGAGGGCAAGCATGAGGAGTGTCAGCAGTGTGGGTATCAGGCTTTACATGGTGAGCACCCTCTCAGCCTTTCAGCAGGAGTCCAATTCATTTGAAAGGCAGGGAGTCAGGAGATGTCAGACTAATCCTTGACACTAAAGGAGAAAGAGTGGCTGAACAAAAAATGCAGGAAAAGGCTTAGCACACGGCACGACTGAGAGACCGCTGAGTGAACTCCAGAACATAGGTGCCCAAGACACTGAAAGGACAGCGGCCCAGTTGAAAAATGCTCCAAAACACACATACACCCATTTATGATACTTTGGGACAAATTCACTCTCACTCTAACCTCAACATGAGCCCTAAGATGAATCCACTGTCTGACTTTTCCGAAGCCATTTTGAGGATAAGTGTGTGGTTTTGATTTATTCCAACACAGTATGAAAGTCAACAGAAATGCTTGAGATAAGAAGCGTAATCTATCAAAGCACATTTGTTATATTTTTCATCAAAGCAAGTAGATATATGATTCCATAATAACATGGTTGTGAGCAGCAAGACTACCTTACTTATGCATAAGCTATATTTTCAGAAAGGAGTTGAGTGAAAACAGCAAACCTTGCAAGAGGATCATCCCATTTATTTTTAATTATTGCTTGGTTTTCTAGCTTTATTCTTTGATGTGTAACATTGTTCATTAGCAATCTCTCATGGCTCCTTTATTCAACTGATTGATCAGGGTTATGTCTAAATTCACTGCTAAGCACAATTTGGAAAACTGGTAAAACAAATCTTTCCCAAATTCTAAACATTCTAAAAAAAATCTAAATATGATATAATAAGGAGATTAAATGTAAACTGACTGCATGCATGTACTGTGGTATTGGTTTGGTGGTAAAGATTTTCTGTATTTGTCCTTGTGGCAGTAAGGCTGAAACAGATGTTAAAGACAATGTAACGCTCCCATAAGTGGTGGAGATGGCAGTCAGGATCCATTAATTACCCACCACCATTCACCACAGCCACAGTCCTCTGGATGACCTGTCTGGAAGACCACAGAAGAAAACTAATGTAGATGATTGCAGAATTCTTCCTTAGGTTAAAGAAGAAAAAAAAGGCCTCCACAACATCTAGTTAAGTCAAGAACAGTGTGGAGTGTGTAGCATTGTTAGAGGCTACAATCAAGATATGCTATCATAAATGTAAATGCACCCCCCCAAAAAAAAACAAAAAAAAAAACAAAACAAAACAGTCAAGAACGGGAAGGCCAGATTAGACTTTGTCAGAAACCATTTAAAACAGTTCTGGAAAAAAAAATCTTTGGACGAGGACAAGGAACAGCTAGTGATCCAAAGCATACCGCATCGTCTGTCAAACATGCTGAGACCAATGTTGTGGCATTGGCATATTTAGCTGCCAATGGAACTGTGTTATTAGGGTTTATTAATAATGTGACTGCTGAAAGAAGCAGCAGGATGAACTCTGAAGTGTACAAAGCAATACTCTCTGCTTAGAGTCAGCCAAATGCTGGAAAACTGATTGGAAACTGCTTCACAGTTCAAATGAAGAATGAGCAAGTGTGTACTTTAAAAGCAACCCAGGAAAGAGGGGAAGATAGCATTTTGTGTTGCTCATGGGTTCCAGACTTCAGGAAGTCATTCACTGTTACTTAGATACAGTGCTGTACAAAAGCCACCCCTCATTTCTTTATATTTTGCTTTCAATTCAGTTCAGTTTAGTTCAACACTTTATCGTCCCACAAGGGGAAATTAGTTTACTTGCAGAGACAACAAGGGTAACTTACATGGGGACACAAACCCAATGAGAAAAGGATTGCATAAGAAAAAAAAATTGTCTGAATAAATAAAATTAGCGCCCATTTGCTGTTAAGGAGCAGGGTTGCAAGGAGCCAGACTTTCTTGAAATTTTTTTGGTCCTGAGCAAAAGTTCTTCAGGCTTTCTGAAGGCCTTTCAAAGCCTTTTCAGGATGGTTTCTAAAAACAGTTCTTATATGTATAATTAAGTTGTCCGTCCAATAACCTTGCTGGGTTTGAATTGAAGCTGAATTCAAGCTCTAACAATGCTACACACGCCACACTGTTCACATCCTCGAACACATCTTGATTATTTGATTTAAAATCCACTATGGTGGTTTTCAGAGGCCAAAATTAAAATACAATTTTAAAAAAAATGTTGTTGAGTTGTCAGTAACATTCAGGATCAGTTTCTGACCCCATCACCAGTGTCAAAAAAATCAAAATAATGACTGCAAAAACAAATTGTTGTGATACAAATCACCAACAAATATACTCTAAAACATAATGAATAACTACACTTTATGGGAGTTGCCAAAAATTCAAAAAATACAGTATCTTAAACTGTCCCCTTACACCAGTTGCTACAACAGCAAGCAACTGAGCAGCTAGCTGTGCACTGGTAATTAACACTACAGGAGGCGTTGGTGCTAGAATATTCAGCCTGAGCCTGATCAAGAATAAAGCATCAAGAATAATCATGAAATTGTTCGAGCAGCAAGCATCAAGCAGAAAAGTGTGAGAAAGCTGCGCTGATAAAAACAATGATGAAAGTACTATTATGGGTGAAAGCACAGGAATGATGCTCTGTAAATTTATTTAACTGGAGTGGATCAAGTAAATCTTCATTATTGCAATTTAATGATATTTATTATAATAAATGTTGAGCTAGACAATGTGGTGTTATCAGTTATAACAACTATAACATTAGTCTCTTTATCAGACTCTGACATCATTGTTTTGGCCCCCTCATCTTTATGTTGCTTCAGTTCATTGAAGTTTGTGGGTATTTTTTTTTTAATTTAATTAAATTTTTATTTTAAAAACACAGCTCATTTAAGGTCCCACCACAGCATTGCAATCAGGTCGAATTCTGAACCGTACCAACACCTTGTCGCTTTCTCCTTCAGCCTTTGTTGTAGATCTCCTGCTGTGGTTGGTATCATTGTCATGCTGCATGTCCCAATTTTAGCCAAGGTTTAGCTTCGCATTTGAGTCTAGAAAATTTTGGTATACAGAGGAGCTCATGGTCGACCCAATGACTGCAAGACAAACCCAAGTCATCACCCTTTCACCACCGTGCTTGACAGTTGGTATGGGTTTTTGGTTTTTGTCAAATGTGCCACTGTCCACTGTGGGCCAAACTTCTCAACTTTGCTCTGGTCTGTCCAAGAACATTGTTCCAGAAATCTGGTGGTTTGTTTAGCTGCAACTTTGCAAAATTAAGCCATACCGCCATGTTCTTTTTAGAGGGGAGAGGATTTCATCAAGAAGTCTATTCAATAAAGTCATACGTGTTCAGTCTTTTCCTAATTGTACTCCCATAAAATTTAACATTTAACATGCTAACTGAGGCCTGTAGAGTCTTAAATGTAGCTCTAGAGTGTTTTGCAGTTTCTTTGAGCATTGCATGATCAGACCTGGGGATGAATTTCCTGGGATGTCCACTCCTGAGAAGACTGACAAAGTGTTAAGACGCACCTGAATGTTCCAGACCAGCAAATTGCCAAAACTGCTTCTTAGTTAAAGATACTAACACTCACTGATGATCAATTCAACAAGCACATTTAATTAGCTGCTCTAGGCTGCTACTTACCTTCTCAATTCGTGTGGAAGCAGCAAGCATGCACTTAGTTGTAAACTTTTTATTTCACATGACTGCAGTGACACAGCACTGAATGCAGCTAAAACACCTATTACAGCTCTATACTATCTTCACAATATATACTTATGTATCCTTATGAGCAATGCACAGAGTATTTAAGAGGGGACATCTAATCACAAATATCACGACACATGGGAAAAGTGTCATAACAACTAATCTAACCCTGTAACAAGAAGCCTTAGACTGCTTTTATTCAATATATATTTAGCAGCAGTTTTTCATAAAACTGACTGTTGGGCTCAGTTATTGATTTGTGTGTACTGTTTTATTTATTTATGTTTTCTTTATTTTATGATGAAATCAGATTTGTTTGAATTTTCTGAACTCCTGACAGTAAAATGAGCCACTTAAAATTGCACTTTTTGGTTCAGTGCCATAGAACTTTAAGCCCTTTAGGAGACTTTTTCAGGAAAATTACACTATAAAAATGGACACAGTCATTGGTTTGCAAACAAAATGGGAAGCTAATGACCTTAATTAATCTTAGCCATAAAAACAAGCCCCAGTCCTAATAATGTTCCTTAATTAGTTGTTGTTGGTTGTGCTTTTTAATTGTTTGCCTACCTATCTATTATTGAAAATCCAAAATGTCATTATCTAAGTGCAACAAGCCAATAAACAGCCAATAAACAGGATGTACAAATTCAAATTTTTATATACACAAGAAAGCAGATTAAAACAGATGCTATTGCTAGAAGAAAAAAGAAACTCTTAAAACAGCAAACAGTTGTTCTTTTTTTTTTTTGTTCTTTCATGTGCAAGGTGGTCTGTCAAAGCTAAGGAGGATTAGTCTCTTTGTGGGTGAAGACATGTAGCCTCACTGCATGAAAGAGGAGCTGGCCACGTTTTTACACATACACACTATAGCATGACATTGTCAAACAACATCTGCACTCCAGCACCCCATCCCCCACCCCACCAGAACACTTCTCAGTAAAGTCATATATATTGCCTGTAATCAATTTTAAAAGTGGTATGAAAAACAATTACACAGCACATGTGTCCACTGTCAGGCAACAAGTGAGGCAGCAGTTTGAGAGATGGGCTCCCCAGTGATTACAGTGCATAGATTTGGAGCTGTGTCAGTTATAGGTTGTATCTGTTAGATCCTCCAGTTACACCAGGGGCCCAAGCAGCCTTACAGGCCTGATTGACTGAGACAGCCTCTGACAGTTATTGACAGGCTGCTGCACTTCCCGGAAAGGGCAACAGAGAGAGAAAGAGAGTGGAAAGCAAATCCCCACATTGGGTCTCTTCACTGATCCTGTTTCTGCTCTCCCTCCAAGTGGGCTGTTTTCTTTTATATTACCTGAAGATGTTTTTGTGGACTGATAGGTAGATATCGTCTGTTTATTAAATATTTAATATCTGCCACTCATAACATCCTCCAGTGATACTCCTATTCTGTGGCCCTACAGAAAAACAACAATGGGACTTGTTTTTTTTTTCTTTCTCTCTGATTTCTCTTTATTCTCTGCATTGCTTTTTTTTTGGTAACAATGCTTGTTTTGGTGCGCTGTGCTGCTACCACATGGAGCAGCAAAAAGATACCATTCATTGACTTCAGAACATTAAGAAAAGGGCTTCACAATCTCAAACTGTTAAAATAGTTGTAATAGTACAGTTTTAACATTTTCCATTATTGACTGGTTTGGAAATGTTGGGACCGAGGATGGTGTATATTTGAACAAAGTTGTGAAGGTAGCTAGCAAAATTATAGGTCTCCCACATACCTTCCTTTTGTATATGCAAGTAGTGTGGAAGGCCCAAAGACCCAAGTTATTGAAGAGAGCCAGACTCACCCTCTGCACAAAGAATCTGAACCGCTTCTTCAGGCTGCAGATATAGAACACCATGAGTAAGCTGTAATATGACTAAAAACTATTTTGCTACCTGTACAATAGCGTTCTTAAATCAGTTTATGTGATATCTGTACCTTATCTTACCATTTTAGTGGTTTTACAATTTTTTTTTGGTTTTTACTGAAGGATTATTTTTTATGATTGTGCATTGTTTTTATTGCTTCTTATATTGTTTATGTCAGTGATTTCTTGAGACCCTGTCTGTAAACCAAGTTTCCCAGCGGGGTATATAAAATAATTGAAGTGAATTGAATTGAAGTGAAGAGAACTGGAAGTTTTGGTAAATTTGAACCTCAAAAAATGTTTAGAAAGGTTTTCCTTGACACATTTTTACGTTTTTCCACACAAAATTATGGGATTATGGCATTAATATACTGTATGATCACTTTAAGCCAAGAAAAATAAGTACACTTCCCCACATCTTGATGCATCTTGATGCATTCAGGTAAGTAAATCCCAAGAGGTGGATTCTGTTCATCTGGACTTAGCGTTTTCAGTGGGAGAAACGTTTCGTCACTCATCCAAGTGACTTCTTCACTCTCAGCTGACTGCAGGTTTCCCCAACCTTATAAACAGCAGATTTGCATAATGACTGAAACTAGCACCACTGAAGGAACAATGGGCTGAGGTCAGTTCCTTGATCATTAACAGCCCATTGTCAACAACCCAGGATCATCTCTAAGGAGTAAAAAGATGACCCTGGTCTGAGGATCAACTACAAGCCACACTGCTTCAAGCTGATAGAATGACAATAGTAACCCAAATAAATCCCTTTTTATAACCAAGGTCTGAAGAACCACATCTCTGAATGCACAACATGTTGAACCTTGAAGCAGATCAGCAGTAAGGACTAAACTGAGGCAACAACTCACCTGAAATTGGACAACATAAGATTGGAAAAACATTGCCTAGTCTCATGAGTCTCTATTTTTGATGGTAGGGTCAGAATTTGGCATAAACAACATGAAAGCATGGCTCCATCCTGCCTTGTATGAATGGTTCAAAATACTGAGGAATGGTCCCAGCACCTTGTTGAAGCCATACTACAAAGCACTACAACAATCCTGTAGACAATGGGTACAAGCGAGGTGTAACTGATGAAGTAGCCGGTGAGTGTACCAGAGAAATTACTGTCAACATTCACATTTATGGATGGGGGAAGGAGGGTGGGGGTGGAGCATAAGGCCAAGACAAGATTTACGCTCAATTTCTAGCAACTTTGTTTTTTTCTTTATTAACAACTGTCATTATTCCAAATCTGATTCTGATCTTGAAAAACTTTAAATTTTCAACTTCAACAGGTGGTTTTACTATAGCTCTCATGACCTTTTCAGGGTGTGACAGCTGGGACAGGTTACTGCTGCCCTCCGTGACCCTCAGCTGTGTAAACAGTTAAGAAAATGAATGGATGGTTTAGAAAAATCAATGTGTAAGAAGACGCATTAAGGATTGTACAAGTGTAACAAAGACTCTGACGTAAGTGCTGGGTGTTTGCAGCCTGATCCAGCTTAAATATCCATACCCAAGAGAGAGGTTGAATTCAGCCAGCACAAAGGCTGTGGAGACACACATGAATGCAGTCCTCAAAAATGCAACAGTACATGCATTTCTACAATGGTTAAAAAGCTACTTTAAAAGAGGAAAATGAGTTTACCACAAAGGAAAAAAAACATGAAGAAAATATGAGAAAAAGGAAAGATGAGTGGACTGTTTTCCTTGTTCTTAACATGGTTCTTTAGCAAAGATGTTCTTAACATCTTTGTTCTTTGTTCTCCACAAAGAACAAAGATGAACAAGAGTTGCCTACATTACCAGCTTTTGGACATATTTGTGACACTGTCCCCTAGTGACAAAATACAGCTGCAACATGTAAATGTGGGTCTGTAGTGAATGTCGACAGAAAAAGTTCAGTGCAGCGCTGCTACTGCTACATGCTGAAAAAACAATACTACAGTGTCATGGTAGCCGAACTCAAGTAGTCGCTGCTGGAATCAGTACAATATCACAATATTCCTTTTGTACGCTACAGAAACATGTTATTGTGTCTTCTTACATCAGACAAAAATAGTCTTCTGCAGGAAAACTATGGGAGGATCAGCTGTCAAAAGATGTTATCTGAGAACATATTTACTCATGATGACAAAATTTGTACAGCGCAAGTAAGTCAATATTTACAAATTCCCTAAACACACAGCAAACATCTAAAAACAGCAGTAGGAATTAATACACAAAATAGCACATCACACACCATACAACGCATTGAAAAGGCAGCCAGAAATGTACCGCTCAAGCATATGCCTATTGTCACAGAATTTCTATTATTTAGGTTCAACATTTTTTCTGCCTCAACAAGTTGATAGATGAAAACCTGTGAAATCCTAGATGATTACCACTAGACATGGAGCGAAATTCCCCCATTAAGGTGCATTCAGGTGTTGTTTTCAGTCTGTGAGCCTTTTCAATCATCCTTCCTGCTCAGGCTTTATAGCTCTGTGTAGCTGGTGGAAATTTAGCTGCCATCAGCAGCACGGTTAGGTGTTGATTAACACATCACATGAATAAGGAAAAAAAAAAAGGTGCAGAGCTCATGCAAACCCACTGCAAGTATAAAAAACTGAACTGCACCAAGCGCTTACATTGAATAAATCTAAATTGATGTTTTTCAAACTTGACCTTTAACATTTGGAATATTATGTTATATAATATAATAATAACTGTTGTCACTTTTTTCCTATATACATCTCTGTGAAATCTGGAGTTATGGCCGAAAATGTATTTTGCAAGATCACTATGACTAGTAAATTCAAATCAGTTCATTCTTGAGTCCAACTAAGCTTTTGTACCAAATCGGAACAAATTTCATATAATTCAAAAACAGATAATCAAAGACTTATAATCGGTTGTCCTCTGACTTGTCAAAACATTTGGAGAACAATTTAACTGTACTTTAATTAGATTACTTTTAGTTATTTTCTGAAGTGATAATGAAAGACTTAAAATATTGTTCAGAGAGGGCAGATTTTATACCATATCTGCAAAGGCAAAGAAAATGTGTAATCAAGCATATGCCTATTGTCACAGAAGGTATTAGTGTTGCCATGGAATTGTACTGAGTCTCTATGATTTTTAATTTGGGTGTTGTTACATCAACGTCAGATAATCTGTAATGCTTTTGTTACAGTGGGCCACAGTTTACATGGATTTCGGTGACTGTGTGAAATCCAACAACTTTGTGGTTGAAAAGACTCTTTTCATGTTCTCTGAAACAACTGCGACATAACTGAACTGTAGTAGCTTTCTTTTTTTTGTGCCTTCTGTGGGGTCTTCAAAAAATATATAAATAACATCAGGATTAAGGTCAGGACAAAATGAACAAAGATGTATAAAATTAAGTGTATTCAAAAATATGAACCATGCCAGGCTTATTCAGATTTGTCAGCTAATGAAAACTATTGTAATCGTGTTCTTGGTGAGAGGTGAGAAGATCACCAACAGCCATTGGTTGGTCTGTCTGTCTGTCTGTCATGTCTTTATGTCTTGAATGATTAGCTTAGTTTAGCAAAAAAAAACAAAACAAAAAAACTGGAAGAAGAACATAGCTTAGCTCTGTCAAAAATATATCTATCAGCACAATCCAAGCTACAGTATTTCAAAAAATAAAAGAATGAAAGAAACATAAAACAAAAAAATTGTGATTTGAAGACTTGTTTTAGCCATGAAAGCAACACTCTGGTATGTCATGACGCTGAACCATGAAAACAGTTTCAACAAATAACCAGCTTCTACTTTTCTTTGTATAAATTAAACACATACTGTAGGAGATACATACTTTTAAGAGAAACTTTTCCTTCTATCTAATCTTTATGCTAAAAGGTTCTCTGTTTAATGTAGACCCATTATAGTAAAATGGATATTCGTAATGTTCTTTTAATTTCTAATAGCAATAGTATTATGGGCCAGTATTATGTAAGCACATACCCAAATAGTGCTGACAGGCGTATTTAGTTTTCCAACAAAAGTTGTGCTGCCTTCTAAACACAGGAGCAGTCAGTTTGTTTCAATATAGCATGTCCAATTTGCCAAAAGCCACACAATTTAGACCAAGGTCACAATGTAAGAGTCAACTCTCAGTTATTTACTGACAGGACAGGACACTTTTTAACTGTAATCAGAAAAGCATATAAATATGGGTCATTCACATGTATGTTAAATGTAGGTCTGAAGTGGCAGTCCGGCAGAAAGAGTCATTTTAATCAAATCAGGCTTCAGTAATTGTCAAGCTCCAATGTAGGTTTGTAAGCCATGAGACAATATGATGGCAGTTCATTCTGTAGCATTCTTGTATTAAGAGAACTTCAACTGAGAAAACAAACCACAAATGCCTGATTAATAAAATGTTATTTCTGTGTGTGAGTGTGTGCGTGTGTGTGTGTGTGTGTGTGTGTGTGTGTCTCTTCCACTAAAAACTGTTGTGTTATACCACAGAGCATCTCCTACGCTGTCCATGGTCCTGAAATTATACCAGTTTAATTTGAATGTAATAAAACTTTATTAACGAAAAGTGTGTTTTTAAAGCTTACGTCCAACAACTTTTTTATTTTTAAGGATAAAGCTGTGAAAGTCCTGTCACTCATCCACAGTTTGCTGAAAGAACCTGACACCAAAAATTTAAGAGTTTCAAGAGGTTTTGTTGCCACTGGTATTGTGTGACTCCTTTTGGTTGGAGGTTCCAGACACAATGTACTCAACTCATCTCTGAGTTCACTGAGCAAATGTAGAAGTAAGTGGCTTGGTAATCTATAGCTTTTAATCGCATCTTCATCTGGCATTCCAGATAAATTGACTCACGTGGAGAAATGTCTCTCTTCTAGCACAGGCTGTTACGATGTCTCGCAGCAATGAATGCAACCATATGAAATGCAAAAAATAAGTGCAATCTTCTCACTGCGCTCTCTTTGTAAATGCTGACAGTACTTTTTTTCATGCCAAACCCAGTTTGCATTGACACGTGTTAGTAAATCTGGCCGAAAAGAGTGTTTTCCAAAATGCCCGACTGTTTGTATCAGGATGGCTTTGTTCATTGTGACAGTTAAGTTTTATGTCAACTAATAGCTGTATCTGCAGGAGTTAAACAAAACAAGCAAATTACAGCTTTGTAGGAGAGATTAACAACATGGACATTAACAAAGGGAACATCATTTACAGTTACCTTAATGGAATTTCTTTCTTTGAATTGAACAAACGATTTAATTTAATTGAAAGTGGGAACATTTTTAATAGAAGTATGTGTGGTGCAAGTTAATGAATATAAAAGGCAAATGAAAAAAAAAGATGTGCAGGATTCAATGTGCCTGCTTTTCACTGAACCAGTCTTATGTACATGTTATGTGTATACAATGAAAACTAGTATTATGAGAGCAATATGACTCTGCATCCCCAACTGTGACATTTCTCTTACTGATGCAAGAATTGCTGAATTGAAAGTCTGTGTATAGGTTTTATGGAATTGTTGCTGTGTATGGTGGAAAAAAGGCTCAAGTGAAGTAAATCTGGGGATGTGGAGTAAGATAATTCAGGAATCTGTAGCCCTCCTTGAGGGTAAAGGCTCCAGGCTACGTTAGCAACTACCAGCATATCGCACTCAAATGTTTTGCTACATGGTGACAGTTACATTGAATTTGAAGAACTGCACGAGCTAGGATTTAACAAGAAGGACAAATGCAAGGAATGAGATATTTCTGGTTCTGGTGTATTGAATTATATCTTTCCAAGATTGTTATAGGCATGCAATGCAAAATCATGATGTATTCTTTTATCTCAGTGCCCACGGTAACTACTATCACAGCGTCTGTGTTGACTGAAAAATACAATGGCAAGCAAACAGCTCTAATTAAACATAAAAAGGTTTATGAACACGATGCATGACTTAATAAGTACATGTAAACAAATTCAGTGTAATTATTACACTCAAAAGACCAGCAGGGGCCATACTGCTCAGTCACTGTGGGTATTAAAAAACTCCTGTCTACAGCCCCTTCTAAATGGAACATGTGGAGCTGACTGAATGGCTTTGATCACTCTTTCAGTGATGGCAAATGCCTTAAGTGTTACCTGCGCTGTCTCCTGGCACATTTCAATTGAAAGGCCAGAAACTAATTACCAAGTGTGACTGCCTGACAAAGCTCCAATTCCAACTCATTTCCCCTGTCAAACAGAGAGTGGAGGCAGATGCTGGAACTTGTCAAACTCAAGACTCACTATGCATGAGCCTGCCTCACCAACTCACTCCCTTCCCTCTCTTTAAACTCTAACTGTCCAGCTCGCTGCTGTCTCCTGATGTGAGAGAAGCGCACAGCGGCTCAGTGGTCGTGAGGTAAATTGAATCTCAAAAGACGAGAGCCATAAGGTTTGGCTGATTTATTTACAAGTTGGCTGATGGGGGCCACAGAGGGCCCACAGTGGGATTCATGGGAAATGGCCTCTAAACCCGAGCCGAGGCGGCTCTGATAAATCTTATTTAACACTCTGCCTTATACTGCAGAGAAAAACTCAAGGTGCTTCAGCCTTGTACTCACACAATCACCAAATCAGAACAAGTGCAGACACATTTCATGCATTAATGCTTGACGATTTTTTTTTGTTTTACTTGTAGTTTCCACTGCATAGCAGTAATTTGAGCATGCTGTTTAATAGTCTAGAAAGCATGCAGCTTTTCAAGGCCATTGGGATTAAACCTATGTAAGCAAGGGGTGTAAACCTGACAACTCTATCACAGGCATCTTCAATAGATATTTCATGTACAGTGGCTTGCAAAAGTATTCGGCCCCCTTGAACTTTTCCACATTTTGTCACATTGCAGCCACAAACATGAATCAATTTTATTGGAATTCCACATGAAAGACCAATACAAAGTGGTGTACACGTGAGAAGTGGAACGAAAATCATACATGATTCCAAACATTTTTACAAATAAATAACTGCAAAGTGGGGTGTGCGTAATTATTCAGCCCCCTTCGGTCTGAGTGCAGTCAGTTGCCCATAGACATTGCCTGATGAGTGCTAATGACTAAATAGAGTGCACCTGTGTGTAATCTAATGTCAGTACAAATACAGCTGCTCTGTGACGGCCTCAGAGGTTGTCTAAGAGAATATTGGGAGCAACAACACCATGAAGTCCAAAGAACACAGCAGACAGGTCAGGGATAAAGTTATTGAGAAATTTAAAGCAGGCTTAGGCTACAAAAAGATTTCCCAAGCCTTGAACATCCCACGGAGCACTGTTCAAGCCATCATTCAGAAATGGAAGGAGTATGGCACAACTGTAAACCTACCAAGACAAGGCCGT
>VVHJ01040141.1:14313-49841 GCA_015107715.1 Tylochromis polylepis | reverse complement strand
ACACACACACACTCTTCTAAAGGCATGTTACACCAGGCAAAGGCACAGTAAAATTCATCTCTGAGAAGAGAAAAATCAATTCTGGAGAGACTCCCCGCAGGGCTAGGTGGTGAAGCACTCTACCAGGCAAGCTAGGATATGACCTTCTTTAACTGCACTAATGAGTCACAATAACTTTGAGCCTGTTTCTGTTTTCTGGCATATTATTCTCAAGATCCATGAAGACCTAATGAAAAGGGGTTAAAAAAAAGTGATCTTGCTTGTTTGTTGGGTTCAAAAGAATAGACAGTGCTACAGTACATTCACTGGCCACTTTCTAATATATCTAATCAGCCAATCACATGGCAGCAACTCAATGCATTTAGGCATGTAGATGACCTGATAAGGTTCAAACTGAACATCAGAAATGGGAAGAAAGGTGATTTAAGTGACTCTGAATGTGGCATATTTGTCGGTCAGATCTGCTCTGAGTGTATGAGAAACTGCTGATTTATTGGGATTTTCCCAAACAGCTATCTCTAGAGTTTACAGAGACTGGCCACTCCTGTTAGCTGAGTACAGGAAACTGAGCATACCGAGGCTTCATGTGGAATCACCAAAACTGGACAAAAGAAGACTGGAAAGACATCACCTGGTCTGATGAGTCTCCATTTCAGCTTTTGGATGGTGGTGTCATAATTTGGCACAAACACCATGAAAGCATGGATTCACCCTGCCTTGTAGCAACAGTTCAAGGTGTTAGTACTGGTGTAGTGGTGTGTAAGATATCTTCATGTGCCAACTGAGCTTTTTTTAAACACCACAGGCCACACCCTTAATGACCACAGCACACACATCTTCTGATGGCTGCTTCCAGCAGGATAATGCACCATGCCACACAGCTCAAATCATTGCAAAATGGTTTCTTGAACTTGACAGTGAGTTCACTGAACTCAAATGGTCTGCACAGTCACCAGTTTGCATCATAGATGTGCAGGAAACAAATCTGTGGCAACTGTGTGTTGCACCCGATCTGAGGAATGTTTCCAGCACCTTGGAAGAATTAAGGCAGTTCTGAAGGCAAAGGGAGGTCCAACCCAGTACTAGCAAGGTATACCTAATAAAGTAAACGTATACTGTATATGTACTTTATACCAATGTAGCAATGCACAACTCTTGTTTTGTGTTCATTATGATGATGACAGTGGCCTCATTTCTCCCCAAAGGTCAGCTCTGTCAAAATGGCTTGCTGTGTTCAACTGCCCGTACCAATTTATGAAAACATTTCTTACAAATGACCAGCACAGAATACTAAATAACTAAAAATAATAAATAAATAAGTAAATAAATAAATACATTACACAGCAATTAAAAAAAATAATAACATATAACTGTATCTAGATTTTGGCAGTTTTGAATGCTGCTGATGTGGCCTGTGTTTCTGAATTTCTCATACCGATAACATTGGAACTGGCAGTATTTTCTACTGGATACAAAGCTTTTCATTTAAAACATTTTCATTTTCAACTCTCTGCCCAGACGAGATCAATGTTTCTGCAGGTGCATTCACACACACACACACACGCACGCACGCGCACACACACACACGTACAAAGGTTCCCCTATTGATGCTCTTTTTATTGAGCGGGGTATTTTAAGGTAGCCAGGAGGAGGGTGTGACAGGCACCGCGCTGAGATTAAAACAATCTTCTCTTGATTTCTTCCTCACTCAAGGGAAAAGCGGAAGCTGCCTGTTATCGTTTGCTTCTATTATTATTCCCCATTTACAGTTTGAGTGTTCACATGGGGCCTTAAATAAGACAGTCTGGTCCCGAGAAAACTGTGACTGTCTGAGAAGGGTTTTACCTGAAGAAGGGGAAATCCGAACTGCAAAATCAGTCGTTACTCACTGGCTCACTGGGTTTATATATATATATATATATATATATATATATACACACACACACACACACACACACACACACACACACACACACACATAGTGTGCAAATTTCTCTTACTTTTATGGAAAGTGCTCTTTATCCAGACTTGAAACATATTTTCCACTGCAGTAAATAAATGAGTAAATAAATAAAATGGCAACACAAAATAAATGTGGGATGTAAAACTTTAATGTTTATCTATCCATTTCTAACGTTTTAACTTTTTATTATTTTTTTTCTAATTTCTAAAACCACCCCATGCCGTTTCGTCCCAACTACTTCTACCCCTTTACCTGTCCCAAATTTCAAAATTTCTAAACACGACAATCAGTCATCAAATGAAACTAAGCACGTTTCCATCTGTTTGTATCTTATTTTAAAATAATCTCCAAATGAAGCGGAAGCAAAGTGAACATCTTTAATGAACCACAACATTATTAATAATACAACTGTGTGACAGGAACATATACTGTAAAGCACAGGAAAAAGCTAATCCCAAAGGATTTCTGTCTGTCCCCCATGTAGCTTTTTATATGTTACACGCAAATTTATGCAGCATCTGCAGGCGCAACGGTGCCACCACGTTATTCTAGCACACAGAGTGTGATCAACTGGAACCACAGCTGTGGAAGCAAAAAAGTGTGACGACCAGGACCAGTAGACGACACTGTACTCTGATTCTACATGGACTATTGTTAGTTTGACATATTCACATGCAGCAGTTGTTTATAATGATGTTCAAGATGACTACGGAGAAAGAAAAAAATCTTACTAATAAAATGACGATTATGATGATGAAGGTGGTGACAGATTTGCTGCGCAATTGTTCAGCAAACAGTTTTCCTTCCCAGGACCTTGAAGGTCAGGTAACTGTAAAGCCTTAATAATGTTTGTGTTTCAGTCTGTCTAAGAAGGAAATGACTGAGGCAATGTAAAAGACGTGCTGACCCTGAGGTTGCAAGAGAGAGACAGAGTTTGGGCAGAATTTGACAGGAATGGACAAGCGAAGAGGAGAAAGGGTGAGAGACAGATTGAGGAAGGAAGTTTGGGAGCTCTTGGAGAGGAAAATTGCCGTGATGACGACTTATGTATCGGTCATCAGCAGCACAGGTGTGCTCTGATGTCAGAGTAAAAAAAACCCCGACCAAAAATCTCTGAAGTCCAATACAGAGCATTTGTGTAGGTAACATTTATACCAGTGAAGATTAAGGTGATTAACAATTTTTTTCAGCACCATCAGCACACCCTGTCAATTATTTTGCCATTAACTCTGTTGTCGAGCCCAGATAACAATGAAAGGCCTTATTCAAACATATGACACATTCAAAGTATATACAACCAACTGTGAAGCCATGACCTTTCTAATGATGTTTGGTCGATCTTTGTGAGACATTTATCTTTTTCAACTGAAATAAATGTTAATTTAATATTGTTAATTTCAGATACTCGTTTGTTTAATTTCCTCATTCAGTCATTCAAATGTGGTCTAAATCCAGCAAACAGAACTTGCAAGCCTGTTTGTCAGCTCTAAATGCCCATCATTTGAGGGCTTTTGTGCTAATCAGAATATGATGACAAGCTTTAAGGGCTGATATTTTAAACAAAGATATCCCAAGTGGCCATGCTATCTGTGGCATGCATGCGATGTATGTGTGTGTGTGTTAAAACACATAGGCATGTTTGTTAAAGCACATGCATGAATGAGCAGCAGCCACATTGTCTCTTTAATATATTGTTATATAAGTTCAGCTGCAAATATTTTCTTGGAAATGATCCAGAGCCCTTCAAAGTTTGGGACTGACCAGTCCAGTGCCGTGTGTATGTGTGCGTACATGCATGTAGGCGTGAACCTGCTTATTCGCATGTGTGTGTGTGTGTCTGCGCTGGTATTGGTGGTGGAGGAAGAGGGGTGGTGAAGGTTCCTTATCTACAGGCCACAGGCAGCTTTTGAGGCTCTTATCAGCAGCCACCATATTGTACTAGCACATCCTCTTGTCCAGCAGGGAGCGGAAAACTCTCCTTGCAACACGGTTCCCTCTCGCTCTCTCTCCCCCTCCCCCCCTCCCCCCCCACTTCTCTCACTCTCTCTCCCACCTCACATTTGCCAGTACCAGAACTCTGGCAACCAGCGAGAGCATTGTGTCTTCTTGGCGAAGAGATTGAGCGAGGGAAAGGATAGGCAGGACGGTGAAAGATAGTGAAAGACAGACAGAGAGAGGGAGAGAGACGAGATTGACACATGGACAGGGGGGATGGCGGAGACCCGCACCTTCCATCTCCACGTTTTGAGTGTGTCTTCGTTCAAAGGAGCAACTTCCAATCAAAAAAAACATACATCTACGTTTCCCAGTTGTTTGGCCTCGCTCTGACTTCATCTCTTTGTAACTGTTTTTTTTTATATTTAGAATTATTTATAAATGTTTAAGAATATGAGGAGTGGTATCAGACAGCGTGGCTCCAATTCTGACCTCATAAGTTGACAGACAGACGCTGACAGGCTGCAGTGGAGTGTGAGCGACTTAAAGGAGGAGGGAGAGGACGCTTAACACTGAGCAGATACAACATGTGCGTTCTCCGATCACTCGAACTCTGAGGGATTTTGTACGACATACTGACGAGCCACAGTGGATGTCATAATGTATATGTAAGTATTAAAGATTACTTTTTGTCTTACTTATTGTTTAAATTGTATGCAAATAGTTTGCAGCAAGTATTACTTATTTAAATACTAGTAATAATAATGCAATACACATGTATGATGTCCAATACATCATATATCTTGGCACATACGGTAAACTATAGTAATGGTATATTATATTTCTATTAATAACAATAAATTCAAGTTAATTGATGGCCTTGCAGAAAAAATAGGATTTATTATTTCTGTCCTAGTCAAAATATTGTAACATTTTACTCCCAATTATCTATTTAAAATAAAATTATAATACACTCTGTTTTGCTACCAGAATAATATAAGAAAATAACAAGTGACCTTACCAGAGAGAAAGATATTGAACAAATATAAAATTGGAGTAATAAAATAAAGCTTTTAAGAGTTAATAACATTTTTTGTCACAATTTTAAATGAAACCAAAAAAAAGACGGGACTTCTGAAAGCATTGCTTTGTTGCTTTCACTGCAAAATGAATCATCTTTAAAATGTCTGCTTCAAAAGTAAACATGCTTGTTTGCTTATTTAGAAATCAGTTAAATGGTTAACAAACTGCTGGGGACATGCTGCAAAAAATGTATTAATAAAGAATTAGCTGCAAATGTCATTCCAACACATCACTGCGAAAGACGGAACTGTCCAAAATAAAGTCATGACCACCAGAAAAGAAAACAGGAACAATTGCGATTGCAAAACCTGAAAAATCATGAGCTGTAAGCTTTGCAACACAGAATAACAATCGGTAATTTGTAAAGTGCAAGAATGAATTTACTCCATATTCAACATTTTAAAATTGCATCAAACCTCTAAATTTAAAATATACAGGTTTGCTGTTAAATGTACAATTTAAATAAATTTGCATGAACTGAATCCAGATTTTAAGCCATGCACCAGCTCCCTTAAACAACATATCTTGGCATTTCATCTTATCAGAAACTGTTGCACTGCGCGTGTGCAAACTGACTTTTAAGCACATTTTCATATCTTATAGTCTTTGCTAAATATACATCAAATATATATCCTGAGTCCATTTTTCCCTTTGTTTTGTTCAACAGACTCTTTGATATCAATCCAATCGTCAACGTTCTGGGACTTTTTGGGTCCGTAAAAGGATTTTGACTCACATCCTCAAAATACATGTGGACAGACAGATAGACGGATAGACTTATTAAGAGAAGCCACTAGAGACTCATTCAAAACCAAAAAAGAATTTGCTACTCGGGATGTACTGTAAAAGAAAAATACAGACTTCCACATCACATCAAGCGCCACCTCCTTTATATGCTGGAGCCAGAGACTTAATCACAGCAGTAGCCCCTCATTTAAGACTGCAAATTCTATCCAACCAAGTTTAATTTAAATTGAACATAAAAATTAATTAATTTGCTTTACTGGAACATTATGCGTTATTCTGTTTCATCATATTGCAGTTGCACAACAGCCATCAGAGGGAGGAGTCATGAGTAATAAGGCTGTACAAAAGCCTCCTAAGCGTGTAACGACAGAAGGTGTCATATGCTGTGTCACTGTAAAGATCCATGAAGCGATTAATAATATTGTAAAATCTAAATAAAACTGAACTGACGTTAAAAGACTTGCATGCTGACAAATAAGGACAATTCATGCATGTATGTAGAAATGCAAAAATACTGAAAAATCTGCAGAAAAGTAGAACAAAGGAAACGTAAATAAAGGGTTAAAAGACTCATACAACTGGCCAGGAGAAATTTTTAGGGCCCTGTAGGACTAACTGCATCAGCCAGAATATGAACACATTAGTGACTCTCGTGTAAAACACCACAGGGACGAGACACAGACTTGCAGCACACACGCTGGGCAGCTGAGATGAGCAGCACCTTGACAGTGACGGGGTTTCCTTCAAAGACTTCACTACCATGATGGAGAAGCTGAACTCAACTGGCCCACCTGCCTCACCTCACGACATACCTCGCCCCTCCTCCTCTTCTTCATCCTCTGCCTCCTCACCATCGTGTGCATCCATGGAGCATAGCAGCCCTCTCTACAGCCAGCAGTCAGCATCCTTGGATGCTATCGGCAGCCCACACCCCACTAACAAGACAGACAACAAGGGACACACGGATGTCCCTACTCCTGGCTTGACACAGGCCCCCATCACCCCAAACACGGTGTTAACCAATCACCAAGCAGATACAACTGCTGCACCTGAGCCCATTGCCATGGAAACGGAGGAAGAAGAGGAGGAGGAAAAACTAGGGGGGCCAAAGAGCACCACTGCTCCTGCTGCTTCAGCCAACGGGTCCCCAACTCTTTCCTCACCACCTCCGCTCCTCCCGGCACCAGCAAAGACTTCCCCGTGCCCTCTTCCCCCTCCAACCTCCACAGCAGCCTTCCCTTCATCCTCATCATCCTCTCCTCTTCCTCCCCACATTCCAGTTATCAGCCTTGGCCACAGCAAGCCCCCACTGCCTCTCCCAAATACCCTTTTGACTGCCCTCCACCCAATTCCCAACCTCCTACACGGGCCACATGGAGACATTCGCCGCGGCCAGTTGAACTGTTTACCTGTGGTCAACCCTGGAGCTTCTGGATCTACTGGAGGTCCTGTAGGTCCCACAGCTGCTTCTCCAGGGCCCCTGTTGCCTCATCAGTACCTGCCTGGTCACCCCTTCTTCACCAGGTGAGATTATACAAATTTGAATTCATTCATACACAGTGTGAATCACTTATAACTTCTTGAAACAAGAGCAGTCTGAGTGCTGCTATACCATTTATCCAGATTAGTCTATGATATTTTTTGGAGAACATCTAGATCATGTCTCCCAGTTTTCTTTTTTAATTTGCTACTTATTTCTGAAGATAGACTGCAAAAAGTCAAATTATGCAATCACAATCATAATAAAACCTCTCAAAAATTCCTGTATCTACTCCAAATGTTAAGCGTGACTATGTTTGGTGAAGCCCCGCCTTAAAAAAGAGAGAGAGATTTAAAATAAATCCTTTGAATGGTTCCATAACTTTTGGAGTAATCCCAGCATTAAAACACAGAAAAAGACAAATGAAACAAAAGACAAACTCAATGGTGGAGGTAATAAAGACAGGCTCTACTTTTGACTTCAAATTAATATATTTGGAGGCCAAAGCAAGTAAAGCTAAAGTATCCACAACAAAAGAAAAGATTAATGCAAAGTAAGAAAATGATAAACGCATATTTGTAATGTTACCTTTTATCTGGTTGATTAAAAACTGCAACATTCACTGACAGTACGGTTCAAATTATGAGTGCAGTGCATTAATAAGTTTATTGAATGAATATGTTTAATTGGAAGCAAATAATTCTTGAGGTAAAATGAAAAAGTTCACCTAAATTATAAAAATATTATCACATAAATTGGAACATTATGCAAAATAAAGTATCACACACTCATTCGCTTCCTTTCAAAAAAGCCTGCAAACAGATGTGGACAACTAAACTATAAAACCCACTACAATACAGCTTCCTGACATGCTGCTATCGAGGATGATGCCACTTTTCTGGCTGCAGTGCCAAGTTTCAGATAAAACCTCAACTGCTCGGATTTCTTGACTTCCCATCATGATTAATAGCCACTGTGCTGCACTGTTATGTGAAAATGACAGCAGGATGTGTGCTGTTTTGAAGGGACCTCACATTTCTCACGCTAAATTTACCCAGCAGACCTTTTGGTTACCGAACACAAATTGAATCAGTGAATGGGTTTTTTTCTTTGTGTGTGTGTGTGTGTGCGTTAGCAGCCAAATAAAAAAACTGAATATACCACTTTTCTAAACTATACATCCAGTTTTAATTACAGCTAATTTTAATCCTTAAACTGACAAAAGGAAGCAAAACACAACTCTTAAAGCTCTTTTTAGGCCCGAGGAATTGGCAGCTCTTCTCTTACTCCAGTGAAGAAAGGCATTAATTTGCAGTCTTTATCAAAGCCCTCCTACTGTTCCTCTATTCTCTACTCCAAACGGCATTTTCTACACAGTTTCTCACAGAAGAGTGTAAAAAGTGGGACTTTTTTTTGCACAGTGGATATATCTGTGGCTTCCCCATCTGTCATGGAGGTCTGGGAATAAGATTCTCTCCCCTTTTCTCTCTGATTGGTTTGTAGCAGGAAGCATTGATCTATTTCATCCCCCCTGAAGTAGAATCAGCTAGTAACCAAGCTTAATGAGATTGGGTTAAAACTCTGCATGCACACTCAATCAACGCCACCACTCACATTCACACCTCCATTAATGGCTTCCACCATGTTCCTGCTTTCTTTAGCCACTCTTTAGGATTTCTCTCTTTACAGATGCTAAAGGAAGGAGAATGAAATGCCAAAACAACCATATATGCGTGGGTTTTTTTTATTTATATGTAGCCCATTTTTACTTGTTTGACTGTGAATACAATCGCACAAATCATTCACATCTTTTTCTGTGTTTGTCTTTCTAGTTCTTACCTGGGTTCTTCAGGTGGAAGCTATGGTGTCATCAGCAACAACCGCATCAAGAGGAGACCCTCATCACACTTTGAGATGGAGATGAATGAATGTGAGTTTCTGTGTGAACATGCAACACTATTATGGCCATAATTACTATTTGTATGTTTTGAACTGTTGTTTGGGGAAATTGATGTCCACATTTTGGAGATGAAGGCATATATTTAAACTATTTAAAGAGTATTTGGCAATATTATGTACTGTGAGGAAAACCTACTTCCACAATTTGTTGGTCCATCTCTCAGTGCTTTTCTGTATCCTGTCACGGCTATAGGAATATACCCCTGGCACCATATGCCACTTTTCTTGAAACTGAAAACAGCTCACGGCCCAAAAGCTCCTATGGAGGAAGCTAATTGTTAAAAATGGGTCACAGATATTCTTCCAAGGTCTAATTAATCCCCCCCCCCCAGCAAAGTTATAAAAACAAGTAAAAAGAAGATTTTTTATTTATTATTAGCAATGATTTGAAGCATTCGTTGAAAAAAACCTTTTGGACTAACTCTGTGTTTATGTGTGTCTAACAGGCCCTCCCCAAAAACTCGCCCGCCGCGTCTTCACCAACAGCCGTGAACGCTGGCGACAGCAGAACGTCAACGGGGCTTTCTCCGAGCTGAGGAAACTCATTCCCACGCACCCACCTGACAAGAAACTCAGTAAGAACGAAATCCTCCGCCTGGCCGTGAAGTACATCAACTTCCTGGTCACACTGCTCAATGACCAGGACCAAGACAAGAGCAGGGACTCGGCTGAGGATGATGTGGAGGATGAGAGCATGGCTCCTGGTTTGGCAGGCAAAAAACTGAACCCTCGTTTTCAGTGTGACACTCCGCCACCATCCCACTCTGCGACAGCCCGTCCCGCTTTGGCGTCAGCCCACAGAGACAGAGACTCAACTGACTCAGTCAGCGCCCTGGCTAATTCCCCAGCAACGTCCAGTTGCTATGGAGACACGGACAGTGAAGAAAGCTTTGGTGCTAAGACCTCTTTGGTGACCCAAGGCATTCTGGGAAAGGTCAAGAGTCAGATAGGGATGGTGGCAGCATCGAATGATGAACGGTGACACCAAAAGGCAGCAAACACTGGGAGTTTAAATGTCGGACGGAGATATCAAAAGTGTTTGATCAATTCCAGAAAGGTGTGAGTAAGTGAAAAAAAAAAAAGAGGGATTTGTTTTTTATGAATTTTGCAGGTTTGAGAACCTCTTTGTCTTTTCCAGCAATGTTGATTGTGAAGCTCTGTCATTTAGTGAAATACCAAACTGTCCTTTGAGGCAGGTTGAGACATGAAAATTAACAGAACATTCAAACCAGCTTCATATCCAAATACGGTAACAATGATCCTTTAATAAACATTATACAACTAAAACAGCAGAAGAAGAAAGACACAAAACAGGGCCCTGATTATATGTGCTTATAAAAGTAATCCGGGGAATTTAAATCTTCTTAGAAAATGGATAAAAATGGAAGATCTGTCAGAAAAAGAGCATGAAAATCAAATATTTTGTCAGTCTCGGAAGTTTACATGTAAATAATCAGTGTTACCCCAGTGCAGTTATGGTAACTTAGAGTGCCTGCAGAGAAATGCATTGCATGCAGTGGTGATTTGAAGTTGCCGTTTTTTTAATGTCCTCGCTGCTCTTATTGTCTGTAAAGCAGGGCTGATGGTTCCACCCTGACATTGTGACACACTTGTAAGAGACAGAAATAAAGTGTGTTTTAGTTTGCTGTTCCTTATTTGACATCCTCTTACTGCGCTCCAAAGACTGCTCTTTGTCAGCACGATTTCTCAACACATTCAAATGTTTTGCCGCTCTCGGTTTAACACACTTGTGTATGCTCAAAGTGACCAGTAAGTAGTGTAAGATGAAGACAATGACCAAACGACCAAATGGTTTATGATGATTGGAAATTCACTTCTTTTAACTTTATTTTTAAATAATATATAAATAGATCGTGGGTCCTTCTGTTTGTCCATAACAAAGCTGTCACTGCACGTTATACGGGGCGAGTAGCCAAAGCACAACTCCATGCTGTTTGCGTGTGCTGTTCACCAGAATGACAGATGATTGACAATAGTGTTTTCAGCAGCAAAGCCATAAACAACCCCACTCAAAAAATAAAAATAGTGAGTGACGTGACACCAAGAACCTGGATCTAATGTTTCACTAGCATTCCTGTGGCAAGTCCAGCACACCGAAAAACAAATTTCACAGAAATGTATTCCACAAGGCGATGAGGTTTTCCCAAGAAGCAGACTGTATAGCTTTTTTAATACAGGTGGAGGATTTACAGATGACTGCCCAGTCTGACAAAAATAACAGTACAACATAATAGGTACAATTTGTGATCACAAGCAAACAAGAAGCAAAATTTGTGGAGAATTAAAAATGAAGACAGTTATGTCGGTGTATGTATGTGTGTTACATGTTGAAGAACAAGGGGAAAAAATTGTGTGACGGCAACAATTTTTTCGTGTGTGGTTGTGTTTGTGGAAGGTCAGGATGGATGTGGGATGCGGTTGAAGATGGTGTTCAGCATGGTGGAGGAAAGTGAAAAGTGGTTGGGAGGGAGGGGGCTTGCAGCTGTCGCCATGGTGCGGGTGTCTGCCTATCAATTGGCCAGGAAACGCTTACAGTTAGTGCTGTCTCATTTATGGCCAATGAGTTTCCTGGAGGTGGGGTGGTGGCGGTGTGACTGTACCATGTTTGATGGGTGTTTGGATGTGTGGGGTAGCAACCGCTGCACAGAAGAAAGGAAGATAGGAGGGGGAAAAAGAAAGAGAACAGCCACCAGGATGCCCTGGGAAGCCCTGTACACTTGGTTTCAGGATCATACAACAGGAAGAACTGCTTTCACAACATTGCTGTGACTGCATCTGCCCACTCTGCTGTGCTATGCTGGTCCGTCTCCTCCCTGCTTCACTCTGAAACCTCAGAGAGGATTACAGACTGAGGCAGGAATCAGTTTAAAGCTAGTGTGTCATTTTGAAGTTGTACAAATTAAATTTTTCAAAAGTCTTTTGGATAACACACTAAATTTATTTGAGTTGTTTAACAATATATGATTTATGGGTTAGACATTGACCCATTTTATCTTTTAAGCTTGTCCCGATAAAAAAAGCAAACTGTTGTAATGCATTATTATTATTATTACTACTGTTAGTTAATTAAAAATATTTTTATGGTTGCACATTACAGTTCAGGAAATAAAACCTCATAATGGTAATTCAAACTGCTGGGGTGTTAACCTTCTCTCCTTCTGATACAGGAGGCCACACAGGGTGATGCTAGCCAGCCTGGGACTTAGAGATAATGCCACTGCCTCCATCCTACCTCCTTCTCCCACCCTTGGTTGTGCCCCTCTTACGACCACAACCACACCCACTTACGTAAACGAATACAATAAATGAAGTGAATTCTGCAAACTATAAACATAATTCCAAAAGAGTTGGGGATGTTGTGTAAAATGTAAACAAAAATAATAATAAAGTGATTTGCAAATGTCATAAACACATATTTTATTCACAAGAGAACACAGAAAAGATATCAAACGTTAAAAAAACTGAGATTTTACTATTCTAAGAAAAATAATATCTCATTTTAATCTCAGCAACACATCCGAAAAAGTTGGGATGGGGCAACAAAAGGCTGGAAAATTAAGTATTCCTAAAAAGACACTGCTGGAGGAACACTTTGCAACTATTAGGTTAACTGAAAACAGGACAGTTACATGACTGTGTATAAAAAGACCATCTTTTTCTCAGAGTTTCTCAGAAGCAAAGATGGGCAGAGGTTCACTAATCTGCATAAAACTGCATCTACAAACAACAATTTCAGAACAATGTTCATCAACATAAACTTGACTTTGGATCATCTATGCTACATGGCATCAAAAGATTCTAAGAATCTGGAGAAATCTTTGTCAAGGCCAACAATTAGTATTAGATGTCCATGACCTTTGGGCCCTCGGGCAGCACTGCATTAAATACAGGCATGACTCTGTCACGGGCTCAAGAACACTGTGAGAAACCATTGTTTGTGAACGCAGTTCACTGTGCCATCCACAATGCAGGTTTGAGCCAAATCATGCAAAGGAGGAGCCATATGTTAACATGATCTAGAAACACTGCCATCTTCTCTGGGCCAAAGCTCATTGAAAATAAACTGAGGCAAAGTGGAAAAGTGATCTGTGGTTACACAAACCTTATTTTTGGAAAACATGGATGCTGCATCCTCAAGGCCATAGAGGAACCATCTGGCTTGTTATCAGTTCAACAGCTTGTATCTCTGATGGCATGGGGGTGCATTAGTGCCTATGGAATTGGCTGAATTCTAAAAGGTATATACGGCTTTTAGACCAACATATACTTCCACTGAATACTGGGAAGGCATTGCATATTTCAATAAGCTGTAATAGATGCATACAGCATCTGTTACAACAGCATGGTTTAGTAGAAGAGGCTGGGTACTTTCACAAAATGAAAACATTTGGCACATGATGAAACAAAAACTATGACAAAGAAGAACCGGGACTGCTGAGAAGCTAAAATTCTATGCCAGATAAGAACCGGACATTGCAGTTTATTTAAATCTTAAATGTCCCTTTTTTGTAATAGGGTTCATAGTTCAAGCATACAATTTGATCTGCGTTAAGTCTTACACAGGTAAAACTCCTCATATCATTTTACAGTCAATACCTCTGCTCTCCTGCATAGCTGCCTGTTTTTTTTCAACCCCTCCACCACCCCTCCATCCACCTGTAGGCTACAGGGAGAAAGCTATCACTTCTCAATTTATAAAAGCAACATTTGCAGATGGTGATGAACTCAGAGCCTAGATGCAAAGTAACAATATTCTGACGCTATAATAAATAATTACAAATGCAAAATCTCTTACTGAACTCAATTTCACACATTAATTACAGCCTAAACCTTAACGTGAGAGGTAATGTCATAATGTTTTTTTAGTCATGAAGCAGGTTTTGCTTGCTGAAAATAGTGTCAAAGACTTCGTAAATGTAAAATCAAATTCAGTATACAAAGGTTAAAAAGTGAAAAACTGTCTATTGTCGTTAAAGCAAAATGTTCTTAAAGAATTTTTCATGTTCTGTGGTTCAGCACTAAAAAACACACAAAAATGCAACGACTTTCTAATGAAAACTTTTAATCAGGCAATGAAAGCACTGTGACCAATTCAGGGTATAATTTACAGAATTTCCTTGAATATACAGATTTTATTATTCATTTTAGTCACTCATTTTGTTAAATGACTAGCTATGACATTATCAAAAAGTCATATTTTTATTGATCCTTTGGATATTTTGATGTCTTGCAAACATCTAACAAAATATAGAAAAGTATTTTAATTTATATATTATTGCCCTAAATTATTGCTTCAATATCAATATGTGCAATTCATCTATTAATAAAAGTCACACTCATCCTTACTTATCAAGAGTCTCAATAAAACATGTAAATGTAGCGATAAGTTGAAGTTATAATCATCTCAAATCAAATTCATCTGAAAGTGTATTTCATGCCTCAAAAATGACAACAGTCAAAAGGCATTTTTTTCATTTGCTGAAAATATTAATTCGCAAGAAATAAGCACTTTTACGTTTGTTATACATTTTATATACAAACATCTGTCAGTCCTTCATTCAGTTTTCAAAAATTTCTCTCCCTGTTTTCTCACTGCGTCAATGTTCTTGTTTACTGCTCTGTCAACATTTCTTGCAGCGTCTTCCGTCTTTTCTACTGTGCTTTTCTTGCTGAGTTTTCGCCTGCCCACCTCTGTTACTGCAGATCCAGCAGCTGCCCCAACAGCTCCGCCAATGACACCGCCCAAAAACACACCGAGCACCAGACCCAGCAGTGCCCCGCCAATGACTACTTTTGGCACCTGTTTAGCTGTATTCCCAATTTTCTCCCACACTGAACTCTCAGCCACCATTTTGGCCCCTGCCTTGGCCCCAGAACCTACTTTTCCCCACACGGGACTCTGTGCCAAATTCTTTGCCCCAGCTCCAATTCCAGCTCCGACACGCATGGAACTGTCTGCCATGAGTTTGGCCCCTGAACCCACTTTTTCCCACATTGGACTCGCAGCCGCTGCTTTTGCTCCAGATCCCACCCATGCAGAACCATCTACTACTACCTTGGGAACTTTATTTCCAACTGCTTTGGAGAGATTTCCTGCAGTAACTCCCACCTTCTCCCACACAGAACTATCAACCACCATCTTTTGGACACTTTGTGCACTACTGCCAACTTTTTCCCACATTTCACTATTTTTCATCCTCTGTGCTCCCTCTCCAACCCACACAGAGCTATCTGCCAACAGCTTGGGTAAATTCTTTGCACCAGTGCTCATCGTCTCCATTATGGAACTAAGTAACGAAGGGGATATGGTCGAAAGTGTAATTGGCGGAAGACTCTCAATATTCATAGTACTTACACTCATCTCGGCCTCATCCCTTGTTTTCTCAATCTCATCCTCTCTCACTTCCTCTTCTACCTCAGAAACAGACTGCATGTAAGGATAAAGTTTTCGCTTTTGAACGCTGAGTGAGCCAACATCCTCTACCCCTGCTAGCTTTTCGCCTCGTTTCTCTCTTGCCATCTCTTGCTGTTTCTGCCTCACTCTGTTCTCGGCCTCCTGAAAAGCAGGACAAGAATAATACTGCCCCCCAGCCTCCTTCACTGTCTGCTCCACCTTTTCTAGCAGGTCGGCCACATTGCTCTTCTCCCTCCCACCTCTTTCTGTCTCCAAAACGTGAAATCTGTCACCACATTTCTCTACAATCTTTAACAAATCCCCTCGCTGGCCAGCGATGTATTCCTCAATGTTGTTATTTTTGGCCTTCCCACCTGCCCTGAGTCGATCAGCATAAGTAAAGAGGACCAAAGTGTGTCTCCAGACCGCTTCTGGTCCAAAAACAGCCTCCAGGGCCCCAAGAGCCCGCAGCTCAGTGTTTGCTGGCTGGTCTAAGGGAACACACAGGAGGAAGACATGGGGGCCGGGGCTGGACAGAGCCACACAGGAGGAGATCTGAGCTCGCACCTCATCTGGAGTGCGCTCTGAATTGAACCAGTCTGGGGTATCCACCACTGCCACCTGCAAGTAACAGAGGAAATGCATGCAAAAATTTAAAGAGCTATTGTAAAAAGCTACAAAACAAGAAGAGAGTAAGAAACACTTTTTTCTTTGAGATATTTCAATGAGTGTGTGCTGGCATAAATAGAAAAAAGACATCTTAGTAACTTAAAAAACACTAACCGTTCTTCCTTTAACCAATGCCTTCTTTTTCTCACACCGTTGTGTGATTGCTATGAGGCTGTCTGGATGTGACTCAAAGGCTTCCTGCCCCAGTATTTCATTGCCAGTCGCACTCTTCCCTGATCCAGATCGTCCAAGCAACACCAGACGAAGCTCCGGAGAAGAAGAGGATGGGGACAATGAGGGGGAAGAGGGGGTTGAGCTGGATGAGGAGAGCAAGGAAGGAGAGGCAGCAAAAGTTGGTGAAGAGGGAGGGGAAGAGGAGAAGACGGGCGAATGAGGAGAACTGGTCGGCGAAGCCTCGGGTGATCTGTCTTCAAAGCTGTTAATTCTGTGGTGAACTGAAACCCATCAGGTAAAACTCAGAGTCAGTGATGTATTAAGAAGTGAAGTGCTGATAGTGTCATATGAGAGAGTGAAGTCCTTTGACTTACAAGTAGAGATCACTTTTTGAGTTGACATCTGTGAGAGTATAGCTCCATCTAGTGGGGGGGAAGCAAGTTGTGGTCACTTTTTTCTTTTTTTTTATCAACACTGATAAAAGAACAAACGAGGGAACAATAATGCAAGACAGCATACAGTTATTGGCATTTACCTCGATTCAGTTTGAAACTGGGTGTCCTTTTTAACTCCCTGTTATCACAGAACTCGGAGGATGGCTGTCGCTCTAGAGCTGGAGTTGAATACAGCCCATTGGATACCTGGCTCACCTTAACTCCTTCCACCATTTCCTCCATTTCTTCTTTTCTCCTACTTGAATCTGTTGATACGGCACTGAAATACTCTTCTTCTTGACCAACTGTTTCTGTATTTGGGGTATAATATGATGTGTGGGTCTTTTTTTTGTCTTCCTTTTGAGCCCTGAAACTTTCCATAAGTTTTTCCTTTTTTTCTTTCACCCGTTTATCCAGCTCTCTATCCTGGACTGTTTTCATGTAGTATAGCCCGTTTTTCTGCACCATATTGTCCACCTGTTAGACAAACAAACGAACAAACAATAATAACTTACTGCAGGAATTTTAACTCTGTTTTGTGAGTCACAGTTACAAAATAATTACAATCATCGCGAATACTCAAAACAGTCCAGACTGCAACAGGGTGTGAGTTTACGAATGTGAAACTAGGCGTTGCTGGAAAATCGGCATGCATGCATGCTTGCTCAGCCATCGTCTCAAAGAAACCATTAAAACAAAAAGCTCCAATCTATGGAGCACTTAAAAAATGTACTCTATTTAAGTAATGAGGAAGACTGATCCAAATAATAAAATGTGTGAGGACACTAATGATAACACTTTTACTGGAACAGACAAACCCGTTGAGACATGTTGCCTTAAAAGTAGTCCAAAAATCTTAAACTAATCTGATAATTGTTTTTTACTCCTACTCCATACCTTTTCCAGCAGCTCATGGACCTGGTCCCTGTCCTGTCGCTGACGATTATTGATGACATGGTACCGCCCTCCACAACACTCAATTACCTGCCTCAGGCCTGGGTGCTCTTTCTGCAGGTACTCCTGTGAGAAAACAATGCACCTTGTGTGAATTTATACCTGCAATGACTTGCATCACTCCTATTGTTATATTCCAAGAATAACATAACCCCCTAATGTATCACCGACAGGATGTTTACAAAATCCAACCCGAAACATTTTGAGACTACATTTATTTACATTACTCAAATAAGGGCCCAAGTCATAAGTTAAAAGGTGAAACTATGCCCTCTTATAGTGACTTTCCTACTTTATAAAAGATCAGCTTAAAGAGAGAGTAGGTGTACACCTCTCATACCTCCACTGTTTTTCCCATCAAGTAGTCCCCACAGGTCAGCATGACCATGGTGTGGTCCAGCACCTCCTGTCCAAACAATTCCTCCAACTCTGCAGGCACACGTGTCTCCATCTGCAAGGGGAAAAGGCAAAGCGGAAAAATAGATCTAACTCTAACTGGTAAACTGGTTACTGCTTGTTATGGAGATGTTTCAGAACATCTTTAATTTGTATATTAGGAACACATTTTTTCCATTGTAGTCTGATAGATAGCCATTTTTATATTGAGTACACATTACAGACTGCAACTTCAACAAAGTTGAGCAACAGATGACATCACTAATGGGCAAGCCAAGACTAACCTCTGTGAATTGGTTAACAGGCACCAGCAGCAAAATAGCATGCGGGCCTGGTGATACCAGAGTCATTGCTCGCTGTGTCTCCTTTTTGACACTGTCCTCCATCTTGCCACCCCTCCAGTACCATCTCGGTGCCTCCACCAGGGTCACATTCCTGCCTTCAATGAAGCCCTGTCGTAGCTGGCAGCTCCTGGAGGCGCCGGGAGAAATGGGGGAAAGCTGGCCCAGGATAGTGTCTGCTAATGACGTCTTTCCACATCCAATATTCCCCAAAAGAAGCAATCTTAGGTCCGAGGACGAGGATCCATAGTAGCTTTCTCTGTAGTGTTCACTCATCCCTGACATGAAAAAGGGAAACAGGAAGGAGTCAAAAAAAAAGAGAAATTAAGGACAATATATCACCTGTATTATTTGGTAGGAAGCGACACCAACCAACCAAAATAAAAGCTGTCTTTTAATACTACGTTTTAATGTTAGGTTTTTCCCTAGACAAACTCAAACATAAAATTTACATGCAAATAAACCTGGAAAACAGACACCTGGATCGGCTGAGCAGGTTCAGCTGGGTAGATTTTATCAGTTAACTACTATTTTAAGCATTAAGTAATCATATAATCTTAACCGAAAGTGATAAAATACCATCTTAAAACTTAAATTGAAAACTTTCTCCTCTGTTCCTACATAAGTCTCTCCGCACACAGAATACCTACAGTACATTTCCCTGTATCTTTAAACTGTTGTGCATGAATTACCAAGAGCTAAAGTAATTCACTGGAAGTTTCACTGGACATGGTTGTGGGTTTCTCACATCACGTTTATCTCAGTGTTTGATACCACACCTTGCCATTCCTGTCAAACAACATTCTGCCTGCACTCATATATGCATTGTTTGTACCTTTTTGCATATCAAAATCCATACATCCTACATACTGAACAAATAGCAACGAGAGTTGATGAAGCATTGCAAATAGTGCTATACTTCATAAGTATACTTGCTTTGGCACGTTAAAAAAATTCAAAATTAGGCATGAATCTGTTGCTGAAATTGTTAATAAATAACTTGAGTTACTGGATGTAGTTTGAGCTGACCTAACAACCCAGTTCCTCAAATAGGACACATTATATATCACCAATGAGGTCATTTCAGTGATAAAAGTAATACAACTAAGAAACTTAATATGATTGCAATAATTCAACAAGTGCATAACATTAACTAATTTAACAAGTAAGTCTCTTACAACAAGACAATCTTACAACAACAATTTAAGCAACAAGAAGGATACTTACTCAAGTGTTTGAGGTCTACGAAGTTGCGTTCATGTGCCGTCTTCTCTCAGTACTGAGTTTGGTTGGTTGGCACCGAGTTATATTTCTCACGCAGACAACTTCAGTACATGTTAGTTCCCAGTCGACTGATAAAAGCTGTCTGCTCAGATGAGGTGCACAGTCTCGCCTGAGCCACTCCCAAATTTAAACACATTCATACATGAGTGCATTCGTAAATATATTTCTTAACACAACAGGTTTCTCAGTTTGCAGGTTGCTAAGCATTCCAACCTGGGGTGGAGGAGGTATAACCAGCAGCCACTGGGAATCATTTCAAGATTGTTTTAACTACCACACCTATGATGTGTCAAAACACATGGCGCACTGTCAAAGGAGCCGTCCTTCACGGTTTGTAGTTGCTAAGGATATTACCTGGTAAACCAGGTCTGTAAATATGCTGCTGTCATAACCAGTCAGAAATGAAGGTAAGAAGGCTTGTCACAGACAAACAAGGTTACAATGTAAAGACAGAATAAATGCAAGAGGAACATTATTCTGCTTCTGTTGTGTGTTACACGAATGGGAAATTGAAAATCAAACTTTTTTTCCCTACAAAATCATGAAGCATAAAACTTCAAGTCTTCACTGCCTTCCATATAAGTAAGAGCTGTTAAGTTTCATTTCAACATCAAAGCAATTACAAACAGACCTCTTCATTAATGTCACTAACACTTTGTCATTAAGGATTTAAATGCTAACCTTTTGTCAGTAACTTACAAAACAAGAAAACCGCTCTTTCAGCATATATTCATGGCTATGTGATTGAAGCAGTTGGGTAATATTTACAGATTTGCAAACATCCCCACAGCTTCATCCTCAAATATTTTCTTGTATTCCCACTCGCTAGTACTAGGTTGGACCCCCTTTTATCTTCAGAAATGCCTTGATTCTGCATGGCAAAGAGTCAACAAGTTGCTGGAAATATTCCTCATAGATTTTGGTCCATACTGATATGATCGCATCATACAGCTGCTGCAGATTTGTTGGCTGCACATCCATGATGTGACTACTGAATTGTAATCTGGTGACTGTGGAGGACATCTGAATACAGTGAACTCATTGTCGTGTTCAAGAAACCAGTTTTTTTTTTTCCTGGCATCAACAAGACATTGTTACCCAGTGAACTACCACTCACTGGATAGTTTCTCTTTTTCCGACCAACCTCTTTAAACGCTAGAGACAGTTGAGAAAGAAAATCCCCGCAGATTGGCAATTTTTGAAATATTCAGACCAACCTATCTGACAACAAACATGCCAGATTCAAAGTCACTTAAATTACATTTCTTCCCCATTCTGATGCTCAGTTTTAACTTCAGCAATACTACACAGTGTGTCTATTTTGTTTAATCACTAACAACATACTCTCCCAATTGCAGTGGATCCATGACCCACACTTTAAGGACCACAGGCTCATGCAAAAATAAAGACTGGGGCTCTTTGGACAATTAATCTCTTGTCTAACTTATGCATTTAGTGGTTTCTGCACCTCAAGAGGCTACTCTTGTTTTTTCTTTTTCTTTTTTTTTTTACTATACGTACCCACACTGTATAAACAAAACATAAGATGATATTCATGTACAAATGTGATTTATTATTGAGTTACCAGGCACAAAAATATGTGATGCCTGATCTCTACTGTGAATTAACCCACTACTTCTAATATTTTCCAACGACACAAGGCATCTCTATAACTATTCAAATAATTTAAAAAGCTGAATAACAGATAACGGAGTGTTCAAAAATCTTATTCAATCAAATAGTTAATGCAAGGCATTTAACTTGCATTTTAAACATACTTAATTGACATATGTAATTAACAGAAATGGTCCTTCTGAAAAACGTTCAGTTCAAAGTTCAAAGTGCCGGCAAATTCATTCTCATAACACAAAAACTCTTATTTTTCAAGTATCAGGTAACAGAAAATGTTTTCCAGCTTATCATTGCTGTGTACTGCCAGTAGGGGTCTCCTTTTACTCACAGGCCAGGCATCACATAAGCAATGTTATCCAAGGTGGAGGCCTTTAAAAAAGGACAATAAAAAAAGCATTCACAAAGGAAAGCAAATCAAGGAAAGAGGGAGCAAAAATGCTAATTGTTATGATATACTAATAAAATGCATTTAAGAGCACGTGTCCAAATAAAATCATAAAATTAACCCAAACTTGTAATTTTTTGTATTAATTTTTGAATTTTATGTTTTCACTTCAGTTTAGTTTCATTGAGTCCATGGAATGGGATGGTTGTTTACACTGTAACTTCAGTTGTTTGAAAACATTTAAGTTTTATTCCTTGGTATTATTTTTTAACTTTTTGAAATTAATTTTTTCCCTTTTTTGATTAAATCTCCCCTGGATAAATATTTCTCTATGGCTTACATGGCATTCAAGAAGTTTATAATAGGTATTATAGTACAAGCAGTACATTCTGACGGCTGACTTGATTTGTGGAACAACAAATACAATCAATGGTGAGCAATAAACACTTAAGCTGACAATATAAGTACAGCTGGAGTTATTGGACTTTCTCAATACCACAAGTTTCATTCATAACAGTGGCATCGTGTCAACCCCGCCCACTGAACACCTCATTGGCTTGAAGCGTAGGCTTAGCCTCTACACAAAGTAAAGCATTCATCTGCAGGCGGTTTTCCTTTAACAAACAATATACTGGAAGTACACTACAATCGTTTCACTAAGGTGAAAGCACGTACACATAGCAACATGTAAAGCATATGATGTGTATGCACCATTGGCAGCAGTGCTTACCAGTGTATGTTGTGTGCAGCTCCTCAGCTCTGGTATGTGCATGGTGAGGCCAGTAAGTGGAGCCATAGCACACAATAGCGAGTCCAAGAGCAGAGAGAAACTACTTGACATACACACCATTTTCTGCAGAGATGCACAGAGAGCCCTGTATCACCCTTTTACTACAATGAATATGTTGCATGCTTTCCATGATTTCATGATTAACGATGATTTGAATAATGCCACCTACAGTACAGTGAGCTACTTGAGTTACTAGGTACCAAGAAGGCTGCAGCTGAAAGAATAAAAACACTAATCAAATGCTCAAAATTTTTTTATCAGATTTGTTGTGAGTTGTGATATCAATAAGCATTTTTTGACAGCTTGCTTTTCTGGCTTCAAATACGTTTGCCTTTATTAATAAAGCAGCTGTTTTCCACGCGTGCTGGCCAAACCGTGCAAACTTTTAATACTACATGACTGTACAGTGCTTTTTCCTCACACGGCAGCAATAAAGCTGCTTTGTCTGCAGCAGCTTTATTGCTTTCCAGTCTGTTTAACCTCTTCATATTTTTTCGCACACTATAGTTTCATCTTCCTTTGTAAAATTAGTCACTCTGCTGCAGTACTCTTATCCATGGTGACTGGTTAGAGACTGCCAACACTTTTCATACGAACATGTGGGGCAAACCCTAGGTTAACGTAACAAGTTGATAACCAGCTTCATGTGACCACGTATCCTCATTGCCAATGTTAAAATAAGTGAATCTAGATAAGGGAAAGATACCTCACCATGTTAAACTCGCTTTGTGACACAGGCCTCTGTGAATCAGTTTGGAATATAGACAGAAAAGGATAAAGAAAGCGCCACTTTGTAGGACTGTATAATGTTTTAACTCCCTCCAACTATCTTGGGATACACTCCAACTATCGAAGCCCTTTCAGTATCTGTTTATGATCAAAATCTCTTCTATGTTTACTTCTGATTAGCAAAGATATAAAGCAGTTCTGGTTCTGGTTCTAGGGACCACTATAAGCCCCTCATTTCTGAGTGTATACAAGTGAGATGAAGAATACATGTGAGAGATGAGCAAAAGACATTAAGTGTCTTCTAAAAAGTTTGTTTGTTTGTTTTAAAATCAAATCTACTCACATCTGTCTCCTGGAGATGGTGTCCAATCAGAGATAAGGATTCTCCCAGGAGGTGAAGGTAAGCTGCAGCACTGGCAGGATCCTGGTCAGGGCAGCAGAGACTCTTGGGGGTGGACATTAGAGGGTCTGTGGCTGAAGTGGTGACACCACACATAAAACCAATGGGACTACACACGTCAGTCATGAAGCTAGTCATCATGGAGCTAACTGTGGAGCTGACAGTAGTAGAAATGGCTGTCAGTGAACTAGGAATGGGTGTAGAGTGACGAGGCCAGTTGACTACTGGAGAGACAGAGGGGCTGGCAGGTCCGTTACTGAGACAATCTGCCCCATAATGCTGACTATTAAGATACACCAAGTACTCCATCATGGGACCTGGGCTCCTCTGAAAGAAAAAGAAAGGAACACAAAACGTAATGATTAGACGTGAGATTGGGAGATATACAGTACTTGGCTATAGATCATGAATTACAAAACATTACCAGACTTACGTTGCCATCTGCTATAAAACATGGATGCAAAAAGTTTTCTTGGATATGCTAGAAAGCGAAAAGCAGCCACAAGGTTAGAAGTAAAAGAATAAAGTCCTGGTTTTTTTGCTTTGATAGAAAAAGATTTGGAAAAAATGTAACCATAGCGGGTAAAAAAAAATATTTGGTTGCGTCTGTTCTATCACCTCTTCTCCTCTCACTGTCCATCTGTCCTGTGACACACAGACTGGATATTCATGGAGGAAACCTGAGACGTCCGCTCCACGAGGTTCGTGGTCGATACCACTACTACCTGCAACTACGAGACAGAAGAATCATAAACAAATGCATTAACATATAATTCCCAGGTCAAGCCAAAAGTGTACATTTCCACTTTGTTATTTTTAGACTGTTAACACGTTATAAAATACTGTGATAATCAGGATTTTATGTGCATTAATGTGCTATGAATTCATTCCTGATAAATAATAAAGTTTTTTAAATAAAATATCCTACTTCTGCAACCTTAGACATTGTAAACACATAGACTGCTGTAGTTGTCGAATAAAGTTGCATCAGAAACAAAAATATTACAGCGTAATCTACACAGCTGCTAATCTTAAAAGCTTAGTCCTTACCAAAAGGTGGTACGTTCTTGTTCAGGCAGCCACTTTGTTCCTGGGAAATTAAAAACACTTACATGACTTTTGACTCGTTAGAAATATCAGTATAAGGCATGAGTCACACCATAAAACAAGCACAGCAGTGGTTTAAAGGTACTAGGGTGCAATGATTGTGAAATTTTAAACATAAATGACTAAAATGACATTTTGTCCACAGCCAAAGTTTTGTTTCTTTGTTTATTCTACATTTGTATTTGTTTATTCCCCCTTTTATACCAGGACCGCAAAGAAATCTTTCTTACTTAAAATAAACCTCCCTGTTTTTAAAGTCTTCTGCACTTTATCTTAACATTTAGCCAGCACTTAACTGATGTCGACATTGATGTAAATGTCATTTCGTTCTTCCAGGGTTATCACAAAGCAAGAACTGAATTATAAAATTGATTGCAACAATCTTTGTGTTTTATGGTTTTATAGACAGCTGAGGTGAAATACTTCTTTTTTCGACTGCTTCTTTTAGGGGTCACCACAGTATATGATCTGGCACCATCTCACCTCGTCTCTGGCATCCTCCTTCACTGCATCCATGGATCTTCCCTGTGGTCTTTCTCTGTTCTTCCTGCCTGGCAGCTCTATAGTCAATATCGTTTGTCCAGTATATCTACTATCCCTCTTCTGTGCATCCAAACCATATCATTCTTGCCTCTCTTACTTTGCACTCTCTCCTTTTACCAGTCAAGCTCCCTACATTTAAAGACCCTACTCTCACCTCCACATTCAGGCCTTTCCTTCTCTCTTGGTGCCTCTGAACACTCCTTCGCCCTTCCTCTTCAGCCAACAGTAGCATAGTCTCCACTGCAACCCTGCTGGCCAACAGCACCGAAGGTGGTTGTTGTTAACCCGATCTGTTATGTCAGTATTATTGATGATCTGTATGTTTGATTTGGCAAAGATTTTATACCAATGCCCTTTCTGCCCCAACCCTCCCTATTTATCCAGGCTTGGACCCAGGCACTAACCCTAATCTAAAGGAGTATACTGGCTTGTGGTCCCCATGACTGGGTTTGAGGATGAAACAACAATTACCAACCTGAAACTAGTCTAAAAACCTAAAAGCACACCAAAATGTAGCACATTTAAAATTCAAAGACGTTAAAAAGACACCGTCATTGTAATAGAATCTATACTGCACTGCAACTCGGTGCAGAAAAATTATTCAGAAATCCCCAGAATAGTGCACCTGGTGAAGCATCTTGGTGCTATGCTCCTCTGCATCTGATCCTGCTTCCTCCAGGTCCTCAACATCCATCAGAAAGTCTGTGTATGATCTTTTGTTTTCTCTGTGGGTGCATCCACTCACTATTTCTGCTTCACCATCCATCTAGACCAACAGAAGAGAGATCAATGATTCAGTCAGCAGGAACTCTGAGTACAGTGAAGTTGCATGATAATACAGTAATGTGAACTAACGTTGAGCTTGCACAGTCTGCTCATTCAACGACCACTTCATATACTTGCTGTTTAGTGTGAGGATTTTAGATAGAATATGCTCTGAAGTTTAGTCCGACCAAACATGAAGGCTGGATAAATCTAATAAAAGGTTTCAGCACGGAATGACCGTCTCTCTAAGGTTTATAGGTCTAAATTGCTGAAGATAGAACACTCTCACCTGGGCGAGTAAATGAATAGCTCACCTTCAGCAGACTGCTGACCGTGCAAGGGCAATAAATGATCTAAGGCTGGTTCTAGCTAGACGCTAGTCATGTTTGCTAGCTAGTGAGGAAAACAAGTTGTTTTGAAGTCCTCTAGTTCAGCATTAATTTAATGTTTGTGATCACAGCCGTTAAGGAAGTGGGCTTTCTACTATGCCCCAAAGAGGGGTTTTTTCGAAGTTTGTGGGGGATTTTTTAATCTAAAACAAATACAAACTGATAAGGCTGTGAGCAGCAAACAAGCTCAAACATGTCGCATATCGACGTCTGTCTTTACTTTCGTTTCCACGTTTGGCCAAAAACTATCGTTAATTTAGGAAAACGTCCGATTTTGGTCAGGTAACACGAAGCACACAGCCTCTAACAAACTCCTAAATCTCGGGCCACCTCTGTCACAGATTTCCTGGGGTAAACTCACTGTGCTGCCCTGCCGTGTACGAGTGGAGCAGAGCCTGCTGACTCACGTTTAGCGCCCTCCCTCTCTGTCGGTCACTACGCTGTGCTGAGTCACGTTAAGCGCGAGTGAAGCTTTGTGATTTTATAGATGACCCGCTATTATCTCACCCTGCAGATGGCTGAGCAGATGCACGGCACTCTGCAGTTTAGTGACACATTTTTCAAATCATATATAATGTAGACTTATGTTTTTTTTAATGTTTTGTTTTGTTTTTGTCCCTGTAGGTTATAATTACGCATTGAAATGTTTGGCCTTTTGAAGAAAAAAAGATTTTTTTTTTCATCTCTTTGTCTCAACTGATTTCATGTAGTCACCTATTTTAAAATGCCATTTTTATTTAGGCCTTTACATAAAACGTGTAGGTACAGTTTTTAGCCAAAGCTATGTAGACACCCATATACCAAACATACCTTATTTCCACTTAAAGTGACTATATTTGATAAGAATAATTCTTTAGAAAAGACCAAAAGTTTAAGCATACTGCCAGCCACGTAGAGGCTGGGAGCTGTTTCGCTGGAAGAGTTTACTCAGAGTGAAACGGTTTTCTGTTTCATTTGCCTCAAGATGACTCTTGATATGGCTCTATAAATAAACTCAAATTAAACTAGATTGGACAGTAGTGTGGTTCCAGTTTTGTTCCTGCAGTTTAAGACCTCTGACCTTTACTCCCTCAAGCAGCTCCTGAGGAAAAGTAAGACTGCGAACACTTTGTTGACTGCTTTTAATGCTGCACTGCAGTAGAGCTCTGCCAGATTGCACAACCCCATGCAAAGATTTCTAAGTACAGTTCTGGGAAGGGTACAGTAGGATACACTGCACCCAAAATTGAGTTTTAAAGGCTCTCAGTTCTAATTTGAATAATGAATTGCCATAAAAACAAACCATTGCTATGGAGTGTGTTATGAGTGTTTGATAAAAGACAAAAGCAGTGACACTCTTTTAGTGCATGACAGAAGATTTTTGCAGATTATGATTTCTTTTAGATACTTGTACTCAAGTAGGTAATCAAGGATGATGACTTCCCAGAAGGGTAGAGGCTGTTTACAGGAGCATATTAGTACCCTCTGAGTCAATATGAATTGATCACATCTGTGTATAATGCTCAGATATCTGCATATCTTTGGTTGCGGTTAGTTTACTAAACTTTCTGCATGTCACAGTCACTCATGGATGACATATTGTCACCAGTAAAGCTTTTAAATCATTTTAAAAGCTTTGTTTCATTTTAAGGTAGTTACAAATAACTTTTGGGCTTAAGTTTTGTGTGTGAAGATAATATCAATAGCTTTTTATTATTATTGTTTACATGGACAAAACCAGCAGTATCTACTCTTGTATGTCAAAAATACTCCTCCACTTTGTCACTGGATGTTGATAGACTTGTGCAATATGACAAACCTGTTCTTGTTTCTGATTAAATACACAGCATTAGTCACTGTGTCAACACTTCCTCTCTCACAGCTTCACAAACTCACACTGTCATGCTTAGCCTCAGCTCCTCCTCCCCTGTGTGGCTCTACTTTGTAATCTGAAGTTGCAGCATCATGTTTAGCGCTCAGCCCTCCTCCTGGTTTTCCAGGGAACTCCCTCCTCACACTCTGGTAGTCCTTCCCTCAGCAGTTTTCTGTGCTGTTCTCTGAAGTTGCCGCATCATGTTAACTCTTAGTCCCCTCCTACTATTGTTGCTGAAGTTGCCGTGTCATGTTTAGCAGAGTTTTTTTTTGAGGCTGAGTTCCTGTTTGTGTTGAGCTGGTGGTGGGAGGAGGAGACAGAAGCGGATCATATAAAAGAGACGAGTGAAAGCCCACAGAGCACACAACTGCACTGGACATCCAGAGAGAAACTAAGGACACAGATCAGACTTCATTCTTACTGGTGAGTCAAATGCAATATCATACTTTAAATTTGACAACCTTTTGTAGATTTTATATCTCTTAATCCACAGTGTTCTCACCATACTGAAAAAGGATTTATGCTCTGTTAAAGTACCTTTCTGACATCTTTACTGTTTTTTCAGGGGCACAATGGAAACCGAGAAGAAGACTCAGACAGCAGCAGAGCAGATGACTGACAGGTTAGACTGAGCTGCTGTGATTTTATTAAGAATCTAAATCTTCTTTTCTACCCCATGCACATTTGTCTTTTAATGTCTTAGGATAGATTTAGTTTTCAATCAGCTCTGTGACATCCAACACATGTCTCCAGTAGGAGAATATGTTTGGGAAGTTTATGAGCTACACAAACATTTCTAATCACAATATGTTTTCATAATGGAACTGTACTTTGGATGCACATATTTGCCCTACATGTTTTCTAATGATTACTGCTCTTAGCCTTGTGTCACAGCCTTTTCCTTAGCTGCAATACATTAAATGTTGGCTTTTCTGTTCTAATTGTGATCAATTTCTTTTCTCAGGGACTTGTCTGAACAAATAAAAAAAGTGACTAAGGAGAGTCACGTTAGAGCAGAAAACACAGAACTGATGCTGAGCTTCCAGAGAGGAAAAGTCACGCTTCCGCAATATAAGGTAATATTTAAAAAAAAAGGACAGCACAATTGTTTAAATAATCTTACTTTTGGGGGGGTCGATACCAAGATCTAATGGCTTTGTGTCTCTTGTTCTTCAGCTCCTCCTGTGTTCGCTGTATGAGATCTACCGGGCTTTGGAGGAAGAGCTGGACAGGAACTCGGACCATCCGAGTGTCGCACCTATTTACTTTCCTGCTGAACTGGCCAGGCTGAAGTCCATTGAAAAAGATCTGGAATACTTCTATGGTCAGCACTGGCGAGAGAAGATTGTCATTCCAGCAGCCACTAAAAGATACTGCCACAGGCTCAGACAGGTATGTTTTATTTAATATTCCATGAATCACGTGCATGTTTCTATCTCTGCTAGGTGATGGCCAGTTAACGCTCTTCATAACTCCATTACCATTTTTTTAGATTGGCAAAGAAAACCCTGAATTCCTGCTTGCCCATGCATACACCCGGTATCTGGGTGACCTGTCTGGGGGACAGGTTCTTGGTCGGATCGCTCAGAAGTCCATGGATCTGAAAAATAGTGATGGTCTGTCCTTCTTTGCCTTCCCCGGTGTGTCCAGCCCCAACCTGTTCAAACAGCTCTATCGCAGCCGAATGAACAGTGTGGAGCTGACAGAGGAGGAGAGGAACGGTGTGCTGGAGGAGGCTGTCAGGGCCTTTGAGTTCAACATTCAGGTAAGGAGGTGTAATAATCTTGGAAGGACGGACCATAAAGCAGAAGTGTCACTGGGAGGGCAGCTGAACCTTAGATTAGCTCCATCTTACACTTATTGATATTTAGCTACAGCAGCTGATAGATGCTCTGTTGTTTGTTTTACAGGTCTTTGAGGATTTACAGAAGATGCTGAGTGACTGTGACAACAACCTGCAGAGCTCTATCACACAGTCCAAGCCAGTAAAGGCGAGCACACTCCACATGTCAGGAAATGGCATTTATACTTCCTCACTGCTCAGGATGGTCCTGGGACTGTTTGTGGCTCTGGCCACTGTCAGTGTGGGAATCTACGCTTTATAGAAAGAAACTCAAGAAATACTGTGTAATGAAGTGTTGCTGCTGAGGTTTGAAATCTTTGCTTTGGTACTGTAGACCTAAAAGCAGAAAAATCCCCACCTGATCATAACTGTAAGATTTTAAAAACATGTACAGCTCACAAAACAATGTGTAACATTTGTGTAATTTATCCATAGGAACGACTCACACTCACAAATACGTGCAATAAGTGTAATAGATTCTGAATCTGTTACACTGATATCCAGTGTGGTTTAAAATGTGTAATATGTGTGCTTTAAATATTGTAAATATATATGAACCTTTTAATAAAATATTCTGCAGAAAGAAAATATCTCTATTGTGAAGTTTTTATCCTTTAGTACAGTGATCATGTACTTCATTCTAGTAATGAGCATTACTCTGCTGATGTTGAGGGTCCAGCTGGTGGACATGTCCACTAATGTTCTGGCACCCGACTACATGCCTGCTGTTCATTTGGCTCTTAGTCATACAAGAGTTTGGATGTGGGAAGCAAGTCCTTTTTATATGATTTAAACACTAAATAAACTCACTTGCTGGCAAACCACCTACAGCACGCTTAAGTCTTTTTGCCTCCATCAGGCTAACATCTGCTTAACAAATGTTACAAGCTAAAAAAAGTGTCTTATTTCAATTTTGCTCAGCTCAAAGTGATATGTTTAAACTGTTTGTTTAAAACATAAGTAATTTTGCCTGATAACAATTAGACAAAAATCTCAAAAAGTAAAAAAAAGAGGAAAGATTAAAAAAAATTACGGTGCAGAAGTCTTTTATTAAGGGATCTTGAATGATAGATTTCTAGACTTTCTATAGGTGTTTCAGCGTTTTTCTTTGGACACTGGCTGCAGTCCAATTTTCATACCCAAATAGTTTCTTTTTGTTTGTTTTGTTGCCTGTTAAAACACTAAACATTGATCCACGGATCATTCAAGCATAAACGGGTGACTAACTAGCAAACCAGTTCTGTGTCTATATGTAACAGACAACTTAGCAAAGAAACCAGTTTGTTCCCATTTCTTAAAAAAAACCAACAAAAAAAACCCCTTGATGCATCTCAGCATGGTGTGAAATGTGTCCATAAACAATGTGAGGAAATGGGACAAGTGGAGGACAAAAGAAGGAATAGCGTGACTTAAAAAAAACTACAGCAATTGAACAGCATATAAATGCCATGTCCTTAAGAAACAGGAAAAAAATCAAGCAGACCTCACATAGGACATAAGAGATATATCTGGAACTTCAGTTGATTCATCTACTGCTCACCAAAGCCTCATTAGAAATGGTCTCAGTGCAAGGGTGGCTGTGAAGAAGCCATTCTTAAGGAAGGAAAACAAAGTGAAAAGACTGAGGTATGCCAAAGTACACAAGAACTGGACTGACAATAGGTAGCAACAGGTTTTAAGAAGTGATGAGTGATCAGTGGTGGTCTGTCATGGTTTGGGGCTACATTTCAACCAGTGGTGTTGAGGATCTTGTGAAAACTGATGAATTTATGAACACAGCAAAGTGCCGTCAGATGTTGATCTGCCATGTAATACCATCTGAAAAGCATCTGATTGGCAACGGCCTCATTTTTCAGCATGATCCCCAAAACAATGCAAACACACTATGTAGAAAAATGCACAGTGGAACTGTCACTCATGGATTGGCCTCCCCACAGGACAGACCTCAACATTGTTGAAGTACTGTGGGATCATCTTTTAACAGGCAGCTAAGATAAAAAAGAAGAGCTTTGAATATCCTTCAAGAAACCTAGAGAACGATCGCTGAAGACAATGAGAAATGACAAGATATTTGAGTTCAGATTATGTTGAAGAATAAAGGTGATCATACCAAATATTAACTTACAAACTCATAATAATTGTACTATCGGTTTTATCTGACTGCACTTTATTTGCATTTATGTTTGCGTATTTCCTGCTTTTCTAAATATAAAGAAATGAGGGGTGACTTATTATGAGCTGTGACACTGACAACACATTCTTTGAAGCTTTTCATGTAAAGGTGTAGACAGCCCATCCACTTCAGGGAATAACTGTCAGTGAGAGTTACACATTTTCTATACTCAGTAGGCTTAACCGTTATCAATATGAATCAGTCATTGGTGGAAACAAATTATTTTAGTGTTCAGTTAAACACAGAAGACTATAACTCAGTCATATGCAATGGTGTTTGAGATAAATACATGATTTGTACCTCAAGGAATCTAAAGATTTATATAAAACATAATAAATTAAAGTCAGTTTTGTCTGTTTCTTAAGTTCTAACCCACTATCTTCTCAAGCTGAGCGGTTGAGAATGTGTTTCAGCACAATATTTAATTCAGAAACAAAAGACCACACTCGGGATTTGGTATCCACTTTTATTGTGGTTTCATGGATTTCGTAAAACCTGCGCACTCATAGCACAAGTTATAAAGTAAAAGACAGAATGACTGTTGATTGTTAACAGCAGCCAGATCACATTTCTGGCTTCATCCTAGGCCTGTTTCATTGTGACACAAATCACTACATTGCTGGTATCTGCCTCCTCCTAGAGGACAACTAAAGAAAAACAAAAGTAATGTCATAAATGATTGTACTTCACAGGAAATTGGCTTACCTCAACCTTAAAAGGCACAGTATGTGCACAGTAAATCACAAATTTCCTTTTACAGTCATACTGTCAATGTTTAACAACTGAAATCATGCTTTACATTAAAGATACATTCCTTTCTACTGCTGTAGCTTCTGTTTTTGCCATTTCACATCTTTGTGCATTATGCAATGATAACAGACAGCACATGTCCAACACCAAAAGCATAAAATCGCATTCCATTACCAGACCCAGAAGCTTTGGAAATGCATTACTTGCTCATTTAGAAGGCCTTCGGCGCACAATCCAAAAGCTTCGAACAAGAAAAGGAGCGGAAACTACATTACATTTTACAACTGAGGGGGTTAACTCACAATGTGAACTTGAAATGATGACCTCTATCCAACATCCCCTTAAAATGCAAACATACACACATAGAAAAAAAAAAAACACCATTATCGAAACCTACAAGCTACACAGTATCAGGTGACAGACATCTTATCTCAAGGTGCTTTAAGGGTGATTGCACGGTATATTGTGTCTTTGTTATTGACTGTAAAGGACAAACTAAGGGTTGAGAGCACAAACCTAAGGCAAAGCAAAAGCTGAGGATTCATATTATGGGAAAACAACAGAAACATTCACACGTAGTAAAAGTAGTTCAAATAAAATTGGAGTAATCTTCAAAATATGCTCAAAAGCCGAATTGACACCATTTTATCTCATGGCATAGCTTCAGGCAAAGTGTGATTTAAGTTTTATGTATATTGACGTATGCTTTTCAGTAGAGAGCGTTGTGTTTTGGTGACATTCAAGACCACAAGTTTACTTGGAGAGTGCAGTTACTTCACTTCACTGGAAATTCTGACAATGATTCCCACTTGATCAAAACAATTATGCATTTCGTCCATTTACAGAACATATTGCACATCACACATCTTGAAAGGGGGTGCAAATTACACAAAGGCAAAAATAACTATAAGTCATATGAAAGTGAAATTACTTTGCAGTAATATTTTGCTACTTGTACAGCTTCTTCATTTGTTTTATTTGGCACATCTTCCTTCTGCCAAAGCACGCTTTCCAAGTCTGACTAGGTGCATTTCAGGCCTACAGAATGTGCTGTAGGACACAGTTGTTTACTTGTGTGTATAAACAAGCACCCAACAAACATCTGCATCATGCCACATCCCCTCGTCTATCTGTTGGAACAGCTCTGACAGTTTGGGCTTAAAAGGTGCAATTACTTTTAGGCAGAAGCAGCCACCAGGGGCCGCTCAGTTGGTTTCGTAAGTGGACAGCAGGGCTGCATCTACGGGCTCCATGCAGGAGGGGCAGGTGAAGGAACGCATCAGCCATGGGTCAATGCAGTCCACATGGTAGATGTGAAGGCAGGGCAAGAACCGAATGGGGTCGCCATATTCAAAATCCAACATGCAGATCACACATCTGGAGGGAAAAAAAAAAAGAAAAAAGAAAAGATTTACAAGTTCCTGCAGACTTTGAGATATATATATATATATATATATATATATATATAAAAAAGCATCTCAAAATACAATCAATAACTCATATGATAACTCATCTTCTGTGTTTTACCATCTGCTTAGCCAGAGGTTGTTTTGTTTCTCCAATGTATAAATCACAGCAATCCTCCTGGTACTTAACAGCGTATACTATATTACTCTGTTTGTGCCCGGGGACTCAATACTTGGTCCCCACAGAAGAGCTAACTCGTCAGGCCAGGAGTCCGCAGTCTATTTACACTTAGAGGCCACTGGCCTCTATTTCAATGATGAGGACGTACACATCCTGGACAGGGAGGAACGCTGGTTTGAGCAGGGAGTCAAGGAGGCCATTTACGTGAAAAGGGAAAGACCATCTCTGAATCGAGGAGGGGGCTTAAGGGTATATTTTTCGCCATCTTACAATGCTGTGATTGCTGCAATACCCCAACTCTCTGTGAATGGTACCTCATGGCCATTGATCAATGGTCAGTGGTCATGACATTTGCATATTAATGACCATGAAACTGACCTCACGGCCATTGTTAGTCAGTGGCGCTAGTTTCAGTCATTATGCAAAGGCACTGTTTACAAGGTTGGGGAAACCTGCAGTCAGCTGAGACTGAACAAGTTACTTAGATGAGTGACGAAATGTTTCTCCTACTGAAAATGCTACATCCAGATGAACAGAATCAACTTTTTGGGATTTCCTTACCTGGATCATTGAGAATGCATCAAGATGCAAAAACTCAAAGCTTTATGTTTCTGGACAGTGGAACTAAAAGATTTCTGAACAAACTATTAGTAACTGCTTTTCACAAATTACTGAACTCTTAAAAGATCAAATGGGGGGGGGGGGGGGAAAAAAAAAATATTTAAAAAAAAAAAAATTTTAAGTTTTTT
>VVHJ01040141.1:0-14293 GCA_015107715.1 Tylochromis polylepis | reverse complement strand
ATAAAAAGGAGAAGAGGGGGGGGGGGGGGGGGGATCAAAGCAATATGTAAATTGAAACAAATATTATGAGTTTTAGTGCCTGTTAACGACAGTGCCACCATTTAAAACTCACTCTTTAACTTTCTTCTCAGAGGGGTCAGAGCCTGGATCAAAGATGCCTTTGGGAAGATGCTGGATGAGTCCTATGCGCTGTGCGATGCGGACTTGCTCCTCCTCAGTCAGCTGACTGGCCAGACGGCTCTCACCTGGGGTGGGATGGTACACTGGCACAGCCTGAGTGCGCTCCTTGAAATAAATGAAAAGAAGACAACTTGTGTCATCTTTGAAAGGGTGATTTTACATTTCCGGTGGCATATGAACACCCGAGACCAGATAAAGATATTTTATTTATTTCCCTGTGGTTTCATATGTTTCTAAATCTCCTAAATCTTAATCTTCATTTGACATTTAAATTAAAATTTGAAATTAAAATATGATACACCTGTATATCAGAGTTCCTTGTGCATTAGATTTACAAGACTGAAACACTCAGCAAAAGTAAATTCTGTCTCTATAGGTACAATCTAAATGAATGTACCCTCTAACACTGATTATTGGACTGCAAACTATCTTTACAATTTTGAGGGCCAAAAAGTACATATACGCTCACCAGTCAGTTTATGAGGTACACCTGTTCAGTTGCTCATTAATGCATATATTCAATCAGCCTTTCACACGACTTTGAATGTGGCATGTTTGTTGGTAACAGGCAGGTCTGAGCATTTCAGAAACTGCTGATCTACTGAAATTTTCCCATACACTCCTCTCTAGGGTTTACAGAGAATGGTCTGAAAAAGAGAAAATATTCGTTGACCCACAGGTCTCTGGGTCACAACATCTTGTTTATGTCAAAGCCTAATTAGCGTAATTTAAACACCACAGCCCACCTGAGTATTGTTGCTGACCAGGTCCATCCCTTTATGACGTCAGTGTAATTTGCCTCAAAGCTCAAATGATCTCAAACTGCTTTCTTGATCAAAAGTTCTCTGTACTCATATGGCCTCCGCAGCCATCAGATCTCAATCCAATAGAGCACCAAATGTGGTGGAACAGGCAAGTCGAACCGTGGATGCACAGCCAACATATCTGCAACAACTGTGTGATGCTATCATGTCAATATGAACCAACATCTCTGAAGAATGTTCCAGGATGCCACAAAGACTTAAGGCAGTTCTGAAGGCAAAAGTACGTCCAACCCAGTACTAATAAGGTGTACCTAATAAAGTGTCCAGTTAGTGTACGTTTCCAAGCAATAGAATGTGTTTGCATCATTTCTAGATTTTCAGGTCCACTATTAGGAGACAGGTTGTGTTGAGCCAAACACAAAAAATAGGTAACTTTTTTTTATGTTTTAATGTTTACTTGTTTATAAAGTTAAATGTTAAAAAGCCCTAAATACATTTAGACAAGTTTCATCCTGCCTTATATATCTGTGGCACAGTGGTGCAAAGGTTTGTACTGTCACCTCTCAGCAAGACGTTTCTGATTTTCTTGATAAGCTGATGACATGAACTAGATAAACCTCTGAGTGCTCAGTAACAGTAAGACATCACTATGCAAACGCCATTTAAAAGGTCCAAATTGGGTACAACTTTACACCTTCTGCACACATAGTACCAGAAGTTCAAGACTTGCATCTGTATTGTACAAACCACAGGTGTGTGTACCACTAAACCTACATTAAAAGGTATTTAGTTTTTTGAAGCATACTTAGAAGATTTATCAAACTTTTCAATATCTTAATGACCCAGTGTTTTGATCAAAACTGAAAGAATAACCATATTCCAGGTACTTATGAATAAAAGAACCAATGTTTTTGGATCGAGATAAAGATTGTCATATTATAAATTATGGTTATACCCTGTACAATGTTTTATCCCCTTTTTAAAAAAGCAAACAAACAAAAAACAAAACAAAACAAAAAAACAAGACAAACATACAAATTATGACTGTGTATCCAAAAGCCTGTTCAAGTATTTTGACGGTGGTATTTACTTTATTCAAGCTTTAATTCTGCGTGGTGCAATCTGATCCTGAAAGCTGCATTGCCCAAACTTAAGCTTCCAAATTTAAGATAAATGCTTGTTAAAACCTCAGCAAACAGCAACAGTGTACTTTTAACAGTAATAACAGTTCCCAACACTGATTAGACTTAAGGGTGGGGGCATTAAAGTGGCATGCTCTGGACTCCCCGGGCTGTATTTCACCTGAGACCCGGGCTGCTCTTGGTATGGCGGCGGGGGCTCTCCGGGCAGGCTGCCTCCCTCGGAGTCGTTCAGCAGCGACAGGTCATCCGCACCTTGTGAAAATAGACAGTTCCCCATTGAACTGAGACCACCATGAGAGTGTCACTTCTTTCCAATGCTGACAGACTCGGCGCTCTGTCTAAGGAGCTCTGGCTAAACGTTAGCTTGGCTAGCTTTTAGCTCACAGCTGTCATTCCGCGGGGAGCCTTATTTATGCAGAAGCGCCGCCGTTCGTTCGGACGCGATAAACACCCAACACTGAGCGATACCGTGGCTTTAACAACAACTGGTGACAAATTTTAACTGTATCAGCGACAACAATTCTGTGTGTCCGACCGTACGCTGTGTTTACAAGAAATACGAGCCGGAAATATATCACCAGGAAGTTTTCTAAACACCAAACTTCCGGTAAGAGCTTCAAATTAGAAGCAGCTTTGCTTTGTGAGCTGATGGAGAAGCATAAACAAGGTCAGGAGTTGCACTGTGTCTTTGTGGATCTACAGAAAGCATATGTTAGTATACCAAGATCAGAGCTGTGGTACTGTATGAGAAAATCAGGAGTGGCAGAGAAGTAGGGTGATGCAGGACATGTAAAAATACAAGACAAACATACAAGGACAGTGGTGAGGTGTGCAGTAGGAGTGATGTCAAAGCTTAAGGTTGGGGTGGGATTGCATCGGTGATCTGAACCCTTTCTTGTTTACAGTGGTGATGGACATGTTCACAGATGATGTCAGGCAGGAGTCTCTTTGTACTATGATGTTTGCAGATGACATGATCTGTAGTGACAGTAGGGAGCGCCCGGAGAGGTGGAGGTATACGTTGAAGAGAAGAGGAATGAAAGTCAGTGGAAGCAAGACAGAATACATTCGTGTTAATGAGAGGAAAATAGGTGGAAAGGTGAACATGCAAGGAGCAGAGGTAGTAAAGGTGGTTGAGATACCTGGGGGATCATCCAAAGCAGTGGACAGTGCACAGGAGAGGTGAAGAAGATTGTGCAGGCAAAGTGGGGCAGGTCAAGATGAGTGTCAGGGTGATTTGTAGCAGAAGGATAGCAGCAAAGTGAAATGAAAGCAAAGGTTTACAGGATGGTAGTGAGCCCTGCAGTGATGCATGGCTTAGAGATGGTGGCACTAACAAAAAGACAGGAAAATTTTCACTGTCCAGGATGGACAAGACCAGAAATGGGTATGAGTGTCTACCCCTGGGTGAAGTGGGTGGAGGTGAGTTTCAAAGTTGTTTTTTTTAAATAATATTATTTATAAAATGTGATTCCTACATATAATCCAATGTTTCTCATTCATTCAAAAGTAGAAGTGAAACACTGAATAAAAAGTTAATCTCAGTAAACTAGCAAGAGTTCCCACAAGTGTGCTGCACTTTTAGTTTGCCTTGTTTTCAAGCCTTTATCATCACAATGGGATTTAAGCCTGGAAAATATTCTGAATGTAATAATATAGTACTTATTTTATTATTAGTTGGGATATTATCAGTTACAAATTCTTCATATGCTGTTGGATGTTGTCCAAGATAAGGACAATGCTGGACAATACCTCCCACCCACTTCATGACACGCTGGCCAGTCACAGGAGCACGTTCAGTGAGCGACTGAGATTACCCAAATGCATCACTGCACGACACAAGAAATCATTCCTGCCATCTCCCTGTGCAACTCCTCCATCTAATGCACAGAACACAGTGCAATAGTTACACCCTTTTGTACACGCTCTACAGTGAGAATAACAAAAAACAAAGTTTTACAATTTAGAGTAAAATGTCAATCAAATATATTTCATCTCTGTAATATTCTGGATATTTATAATTGAGCTATTTGTATATATTAGAGATATTTCTTATATTTTGCAAACTTTGTAATATATGGCATTATTTAATTAAGTTCAGTCTGTTACTGATCTTGTTGTCTTGGAGCAACTGTAACCACATAATGTCCTTAGAGATTAATAAATTATTTTGATTCTGATATAAGTGCATTGCGTGAAAAAAATAAATAAATAAAATAAAACGCGTTTATTCTGAAGGGCATATTTCGGATATATTGGTTTATGTCAGGTGACTGCAAAGCCATTGAAGTAAACGCGAAGAGAGGAAGTTTCGTCTCAGTTTTTAACCTTCACGTGTTAAAGAGCTGGCCAATGGTAAGAGAAAGCCACATCTTTCCTTCACCGATTAACAAGCTGAACTTTTATTGAGGTGTATATTTTATCGTAAAACATAACCTCTGCGTATAAACGAAAGCCTGCTATCATCCGGATTGATGTGGTAGCGCCTTTTAAACTAACGGAGATTTCAGGACAAAGGCGGCAGTTAGCCGCTGGGGTAGACAACCACCAGTCACCAAACAACAACAACAACAAAAACACATTACATTCTGCTGGAGATGACTGGACTCATTCGATTTTACAAATTTATTTCTTTTGCGGTTTAAAATAGGCGTTTGAGGTGTTGTACGCGAGCAGGACCGGCCCACATTATGGCCGGGCAGTCTGCGCCACAGCCCCGTTGTCCCATCATCCCCAGTTTGGACAACAGCATGGGTTTAATGTGCCTTCGTTACGGTACGGTATGGCCACCATACACACTCCATATTGTATACTGTGTGTGGCCCAAACACATAAAACACAGCTACACACGGGGAGCTGGTTTCTTTCAGGCGTGACAGAAAGACAGTGGGGCTGAACCCCGAGAGAAATGTGTTCACACCCCGTGTGTACATACACGAAGCCACTTTATTTCTCTCTTCTCTGCTCTTAGCCTCTCCTCTGTTATGGCCGAGTACTTTAATGTCATCTGATATTTCCTGTGCTTTTTTTTTTAATTTATATTTTTGTTTACTACATTTAATGAGCCATTTTCATTCAGTTTCATGTTGTTTTGTTGAATTAATTGATCTATTTTACTGTATAGAGCCACTTTATTGCGCTATATATCATTTTTGTAGAAGCTTTTTATTGTGTTTTATTTAGATTTTTATACGAAAATACGACTTACCCAAACGATATCCATTGTTAAGTTGTGCAGTTCATGTTGATTGAATGCATTTCAGTTCTGTAAGTGTTCCAAATGAAATAAACAATATTTGAAGAAGCCTAATTGCCCATTATACATCGTTCCTGTCATAAAAAAATTCCAGAAATATATTGAGACCTGAAGTCTGTGTCAGTAGTGGCAGCTTTGGCCCTGAGTAGTAGCAGAGACCCACTGATGCTGCTGTGATGGCTCGACTCATGTCAGAGAATTGGCTGTCTGCACATCAGACTTTCTCTTATGGCACTCTTCATTCATTTAGGCCTCGGTTCAGCAACCCCCTCCACCTCCTCCACCTGCCACTTTGTCTTCTGGAAAGCAGCATCCTCTACCTCCGCACCGTTCTCCACCCTGCCCTCAGCATGCTGCACTACCAATACCTCCTGAATATCCTCCAGTTCAGGAGACAAGTGGATCATCACAGGCAAATATCTCTGAGGTAATGTCTCCCCCACAGTCTGTGGTTATACTGACATGAGACCCTTTGAAAAGTTTCATGGTTTAATCTCTCAACATCCAGAATGGATCAGCTCCACCCATGCAAAATGGATTACAGTTTCCACCATCACAAGACAGTACAGGGCCTGAACTGTCAGATGGTGATGAAGAAAAGAAACACCTCCCAGTGCAGGAAACAGACCCTGCACCGCAGGCGTTAAGCCAACAGGTAGGTTGTCTCTGAGCAGAAACTTAAAAACTGCTGACAGTTAAAGAGCTTTTCATTATTAAAAAGACTAATTGATTTCCATCTTCTTCAGACTTCTGGATCCAGGGTGCCCGATGAAGCCGACGCTCAGGCAGGTGAGAACGGAGAGGAGCGCCTGCCCTTAGGAGCTTCAGTTACTTGCTGATACTTGAAATTTCAAGCAGTTGGTGTCATTTAGAGATCATTACATTACAGTAAATTTCTACAGTGCCTTTTTAATTTTAGCTAGGCTCTACAAAGCGCTTTACTATGTGTTTCTCATTCATTCACACAAACACGTATGCCATGACGTTCATGCCTTGCTTATGGAATTTGCACATAGTCGAACTACTAACCCTGCTATTAGAGGACAATTCACTTACCTACCTTAGCCACTCCTGAACAAGCCAAAGTACATTAAAGTCATTTAAGTACCTCGGTGACCTTGACCTCAAGGTCAAGGTCAGAGATCAAGTTTTCTGAAAATCTCGCAAATACAGTAACTCAAGAAAAAAGTCATTATTTTCAAATTTATACCATAGGTGTAGTAGGAGGCTGAGGGGTAGCACTAGCAGCCATAAGTCTTTTTTCCATTATTTTTTATTTATTGAATATGAGGAAAGAAAAGGTCAAACTTTTTCCCTAGTGTACATTTCACAGGCAGGGATATATCATTGGTTGAAGTAAGGAAAATATTTTGAAACTTGACCAAATCATAGGAGTTTATGATTAATAATTCTAAAGTAATTTTAATTTATTTATGGTCTTCAACTGAACCGATAATAAATCTTTGAAGTAATCAAACAGTCATCTGATTCCTCATGCTCTTGGCACTGTAACTAATACAAAGTGCACTATTGCTCCTTAGACGGATGCCGTGGGGGGGAACCCACATGCACTTTTTCAATAATTTTTAATGTGGTTGTTGAATATACTACAGTGATGTTTTATTTCTGATTTACTTTAATTTTTCTTCAACTCTAATTTCGTAGCTCATGACTTCCTGAAACACGGGACCATACTGCACATACTTAGTGTGAACAGTCATTTGTAAAAAGCCATGACAGTGCAGAATATTAACCGACAACAATGTTCTGCTCAAAATGCACAGAGATCTTGTTTAAAAACTCGTTTTGGTCTTCTAAATAAATCATTGTCATTTCTCTTTACCTGTTTGTATCACTGTGTTTTACGTAATGTTTATGTGCTGATGTGCTAAGTGCTGGCTAGACATGAATCCTTTCCTGGAGTCTGAGCTCTTAGTTCAGAATACTTGAGTCAAACTTGCAGCTGCAATGCTTGAAAGCTTTAAATGTATCTTTTAAAAAATTTGTTATTTAAACACAGTCGGACAGAATTTAGTTTTTTTTGGGGGGGGGGTTGTCGCTTGCCCGAATGTTTTTTTTTTAAATTAAACTTTTTCTTGTTTTGAACACTTGCAGTCGCGTTGCTTTACTGTTTGAAGGAGGGCTTGGCAGTGTTTGGTGAGTGCTTTAATGAATGCAACAAAGAGCCTGCAGGCCCTGCTAGCTGCTCTGTGAGGCTGTACTACTGTGAATTGCATTGAGTGAAAGGTCACAATGCTACCAATCTGGTTTTTAACAAGCATAACGTTTAATAAGTTTCCCCATCTCATTTTAGATGGGGACCAGCACAGTTGGAGTTTTAAAGGTGATCCATATCAGCAATACCAATATTCTTTCTGTGCACATTTTGCACCTCTATGCCAAGTTTCAAGAAATGAGCTTGATCGTGTTTTAAGAGAGAAACAGCACATGACGACATACCAGAAACTAGAGTTAAAAATAACATGCAGTTTGTTATAAAGTATTCAGTTTGCAATTAGTTTGACCAACTAATTTCATCACACGACATAAAAAGTCATTAAATAACCAAATTCAGCAGTTTGCCTTCTGGGTAGCATTGACATCCCACACTGCCTATGGGATTCTATTGATATTTTAATCTGGAACAAAGTGGTGGAGCGTGTAGCCTGAATGGTTTCAAATTCCTGACACCCTACCAGGAGACAAGTTATTTTTTAATGTATGTCCAGCTAAGACATACTCAGGATTGAAGTATACTGACAGCTGGTTCCTGAGCCAGTTCTTTTATGCATTATCCTACATACTGAAAGAATGACATGGCACAGCAAGATGGTACAGTCAAGAACATCCTTTTTATTCAATCAGGTGCTGCTCTTCTCAAACTGTGTTTTTCTTCTTATGGAAAAGAAACTGTAATTAACACATGCATTTCACCTAGAGCTCTGGGGGTGTTCTCACAAAGAAGTGGTGCTGCACTGAGGGCATAGACAGAGGCATAGAAGACTTGGGAGTGAGGGGGCCTAGGGTGCTGCCTAATTCACCATTAAACCATACACACTTAAGAAGAAAAAGAACTAAAATAAACAACAGAACAAAGACACGGATTAATCCTGCATGAGGTGGTCAGAGGAGAAAAATGGAGGGACTCCCTGGATCCTCAAAAATCTGAGAGATCAGGTTCATGATGGCCTTTTTCTATCTGGTTGATGTGTGGTAAATGGCTAATACTGCTGAGGGTTTCGGTGTGTGAAACCCACCGTAAAAATAGTAATAATTAAAAAAAAAAAGGAGAAAAAAAGAGCTTCACTTTATAAGATTGGTTTAAATGGATGTGGGATTTATGCTGGAGATGCATCGCCCCTCTTTCAGCCTCATGCATGACAAGTCCGGTTATAAGGTGCTTGTAGCTTTCATTTTACAGTCCAAGGCATACTCAAAGAGAGCCTAAACGACAGCATACCCTGATAGCAAATATGAAAAGAACTCCAAATTAAAAAAGGAAACAAAAAAGAGGGAATAAAACAAAGCCAAAAAAAATAAATACCTTAAACAAAAAGAGCAAACTCTTATCCTAGCCCATGCAGCCCCTTTCCAACTTCCCAAAGTAGTTCATCTATCCCTCTCAACCCCATTAATCTTCCCCTTAAACCTCTTTAACCCAAACCCCTGAACCACTGTTGTCCCTTCCTAACCCACCCAAGGACACCCCCAAAAGCCCGTCAGCGTAATTTGTTCACTTACATTAGCTGCTGAATGGAGAAGCTGAAGAAGATGGGTATGGTAATACAATGTGAAGCATACAGACAAGAATAACATGTGAGCTAACTGCATTCTGCTCAGACAAAAGTTTTTCGGCAATATTTTTTTTCATCCTCCCAACAGCAGAGAGGGCAGGAGAGAGAGAGAGAGATAGAGAAAGAGAGAGAGACGGAGAGTGACAGACACACAGTTACAGACTACTCCAGTGTCTAAGAGAAAACAGACAGTGGAGACAGAGGGGAAGAAAAAAGCAAGAGCTGAACGAGAACAAGTTTTTTTGCCTTTTCAATTTTTTTTTCTCATTTATCAATAAAAAGTAAAGAACTAATTCACACCAGTTTCCTTTTGTACTATATATATGTGTATATATATATATAGCTTTGAAAAGGAAGAGAGGATAGAAGGGAAGGAACAATGGAGGGAATTCATTTTCGAAGCCGGAGGAAAGAGGTGCCCCTGATCGCATGAATGGGTGATGACCTTTTGACTCCTTACAGCACTCAGGGGCAACCTGCTACCTCAAGCCGTTTCAAGGAAAAAAAGAAAAGAAAAGAAAAAAAAAAAAGGGCCATCTTGATTACAAAATGGAGTCTGTGAACAAAAGGCACTTTCAAGGGACAACCTTTAACTGCTGGGAAACTATACACTACAGCACAAGCACTATAAGAGTCATTTACAGAGGAGGGGGTGGAACAGGGGAGAGGCTCACCTTGCTGCCTGTTTCACAAATGGCTCAGACCTCATATTTATGCCAGATTAAAAGCTTCTTTTACCCCTTTTCTGCTAACTGTACAGAAGGTCTCGGTCCACTTCAACGTCAGGTGTCTCAACACAACCTGCTGAGCTCCATCCAACTCCAGATTTAGAAACACACTCGGATGATAATGGGGAAAAAACTGATTTCGGGATGTGAAGTATCTCCCACAGTACTGGGAGAGACTTGTCATGTGCTTATGCCAATGTATGTGATAAAATGAATTAACTGGGAGGGTTTTTTGTTTGTTTGTTTTTTGCTGGTGAGTTTCAGGCAGTGCGCGGGTATGTTATTTAAAGAGTTTCTTAGGCTTGACAGTATAGGTTTGCTTTATTTCTTCTAAGGGTTGAACCAAAATGCCTTTTGTGTCACAACCTTAAGGAATAGGAACCTCTCCCCCCACTTAATACAAATAGAAGAATACAAATAGAGAGAGGAATAATGCAGTTTCCTAAATGGTCTGTTATTTTCGTTCACTCATTTATAATAGTTCTGAATGTACTTTATAGTGTTAAAGCACCAGTTTTTCATCTGATGATAGAGATTTTTTTTTTTTCTGAAGTTGTGTACATTTTTTTTTCCTTCAGCCCTCCCACATTTTTATAAACAAATGATTACACATACAACATTAAAAAAGAGACAAAGGAAATAAAAACAAATACCCCCAACTTACAAAGACTAGGATTTCTCGTGGCCCTCTAGTTTAGAGTCCCGGAGCATATGGACTTGAAACAAATACTTTTTTTTTTCTCTTTTCTCTTAGCTTTCTTAAAAATCTCTAACAGACAAACACAATGATCTACCCAATGCATTGCACGTGGCTCAATCGACACATATTTTTCAATAATAATACTTTCCATCAAAAACAAACACTTTTTTTTTCTTCAAACCTACTGTCGATTTTTGACATGTTCATCTAGGTATTATAATGCTGCGCAGCAGATGGCAATGGCGTGTGTCGTTTAATTCGTATTGGTAACAATATGGTGATGTTACTGAAACGGGTTGTGGGGTGGGTTTGGGGAGGGTGGTAGTGGGGGGGGGGTGATAGTTCAGAAAATAACTAGACTGCCAACAAGCTCATGTAGTAAAAGTTACAAAGGAGCATATATCATAAATATATATGTATAAGATCTCTCTCTCTGTTTTTACAAAAAAAAAGAAAAAAAAAAGAGTTTGCAGTCCTCTATAAAGATCTGTCCTAGGCCAATGGTTTCCACATGCACCAACGCTACCATGCCCTGTAGCTTTAGCTTATATGTGGGAAGAGAACCTGAAGTCAAGTTTATTACTAATTGCATGAAGGGAATACAGAGGCACTTCCATATATTGTTATAGTCTCGATATATGGTTTTAGTACATAGAGCTAATGTTACTAGAGAGGCTGAGAATGAGCCCTCAGCCCTGTTTACTATCCCTGCAAAAACAGAACCAACAGCTAGGCAGTCCAGTTATTTTGTGAGGTCGGCTTTTGTTGGATTGTGTCATGACAAAAAATAATACCAACAGCGATTTCAATGTGAACATTTACATAGAAAAATATGTCAAATTAAAAATACAAATTTTAAAATGAATGAAAAACCATTAAAAGGCAGTTTGGAGAACCAGTATAAAGGCTTCCCTTTATATATTTAAACCAGGTTGTCGGTGGTGTAATTTTATATGTGCATCTGTGTGTGTGTGTGTGTGTAATCCTCTGGGGTTTCTTGTGAATAGACTATGGGACACGGGGTGAAGCAATGCCAGGGTTGCGTGTGATGAGCTGTCGTTACTGTGCTGTCCATACATGAGAAATTTGAGAAACTGCTGTTTCCATTTTGCTGAAATTCGAGCGTGATACTATGTGTTACTGCAAACTAAAGAAAAATGTTATGACATGCAAGAGAAGGTTAAAACAATCCAGCTGAGACAAAACCAAAACCAAATCTGGAAAAAGAAAAAAAATCGCAAGTAAACAACTACAAACAAAATTAAAGCAAATAATATGAAGCCGATGCTGTGCGTGCCTTATTGTAAAATCAATATCTATGGATTAAAACAAGATGATTTCATGAGTGGTTTTGTGACCGACTTTTCTGGAAAGGTTGGTCTGCATGTGCTGCCTGCAAGCTTGCATGTGTGTGTGCATGTGAGTGCTGTATCTTTCAGGGCCTAGACTCTGATGTTAGCACAGCCCCCATACCTGCAGCCTCGACTCACTTCTCTAATCGCTCATCTGACCATCAGTGTGCAATACTGTTCATCCCTTAAAAAAAATTAATAGTGCATAGGTAAGGGGACGAGAGAGCACATGTAGAGTTAGTGTTATGACTATCTGTTGTGTGTTCACCTTCTTGCCTCATGGCCATCGTTTCTCCCATAGCAGGACACCCTGGTACATTGACAGGTAAACAAAGACCAGTCACTTAGTGCATATGTGTCACACCATTGGACTGGATGGTGTCAGCATGATTGGCCAATCTGAAGGGAAAGAGCCTCAGGGCTGAGCGGATGAAACAGTGGGGCGTGGGGACACTCAACTACGAGGCTGTAGTTACGATCTCGACCCTGACAAGCACTGAGCTCCAGGTGGGACAGGCTTTGTGGGGTGGTGGGTGTCAGGTGGGACCATGTACCTGGAGGAGGGATGCGCAGATATGGAGGCGTGCTATTTGGGTGGCAATCTTTACAACTTGCACATCTGACTTCACCATTTACCACTACTTGTTCTTTTTTTGGATCTCCCAGCCAATGCATGGAGTTTCATTGTGGAGACAACAAAATGGAAAAAAAAATCATTAAAAAAAAAAGAAAAGAAACAACAAATGTATAATTGGTCATTTGTCAGTTTGCCATATTGTGTTTCCTTTCTGACAATTCATGGTGTGTGAGACAGTTCCTCATCTTCTTCTTCCTCCTCCTTGCATGCTGAGTCTGTCCACTCAATCTTGTCGAAGACTCCTGCGCAAAAGGGGATGAATGTTCCTGTTCAAATCGTGTTGAATTGGGAGTCCTCCTGGGGCAGTGTGGGGTTTTTCGGGGTTCTATAGTAGTACTTTGAATAGTGTTGGCGAGAGAGAGAAAGACCTTTTAGTGTCAGCAGTTTGTTCTTTTTCAGCGGCGATGTGTTTGTTTTGTCAAATTTCCAATTTTCATGACACAATTTTAGCTGTTGATTCAGAGAGGCCTTGTCAGAGGAACCAGGACTGTAAAGATAAAAAAAAAGAAGATAAATGTGTTTAGTTTTTCAACTTCCATCACCACAATTACATTTTGATTAAGCCACAATTCAATTCAGTATTTTTTTTTGTAGTGTGCAGTGAAGAACACAGAAGAATACCTACCAAGACACATGCACAGAGACATGAAAGAGCATAAAGCGGTGTGGACTATGATGACAGAACAGCATTCTACACACAAGTTTTAATTCTTGTATCAATCAACAGTTTATGTTGAGGACATGTGCAACAAAACCTCAGTGCTACTGGTGCCAGCTAACATTATATCATTGATTCCCAACCTTGTGGTGAGGACTCCAACAACATATCACAAAATAAAACTGACAGGAAAAAAACATATTTGTGCAACATGAAATTGTAAATATTTTTTCAGTTGTCTTTTCTAAATAATAATTGTTTACCCTATTTATAATTTCTCTTCTTTTATCATTTTCAAATAATTAAATTCTCTCTGTCTGAACTGTTTACAACCAGGAGGTATAGAAAGATACTGATTTGCTTTGAAGGCCTAACGCTGAATGGGAACCCCAGGTATTTATCCACTAGGGGGCCACCTATTACCCCTTTTCTCCTTCACTTACAGTACTTAACTGAACTCAGTAACATACAGTGTCAAAAAGTTACTACCTAACCACTTGCTGCTTTTAAGAGGGCTGACTCAAGCCTTTTTACTCATTAAAAACAGTTGTGTTATTACAGAGTTACAAGTGGAACTAGGGCAGCATCTTTTGTGTCACTCCTAAAGACTTTTCAGTAAGCAAACACAGGACTATTGCTGTTCTGTCATGGGCAACCAGTTTACATGTAAGGCGAGTGTCCTAATATGCCTGCTCTGTGGGCCAGAGTCTGCTCAGGCTGCACTGTAAAACTACGGAGGTGCAGCAACTCTAGGGATTCAGTTTCTGAGTTTGATAAGACGGCAGAGTGGAGGCTTTGGCACAGACCAAGCTGTTCTAGCTGCCTCTGACATTCCACAGGCCTCGGCCCGGTGAGAGCACAGACTCACTGCATCTTCAACAGCAAACTCTGTCCCAAAATCAGAAATCACAGAGAAAGTTTCAAAACCCTTAAACCTCCATCTATTCTCCACAACTCTACCTCACTTTGGTGTTTGAAGATAATTCCTCCTCCTGGCTCCAACTTCCTCTAACCCCCTTCTCTTTTTCCCTCTCTCACTTACTCTGGCTCTCTCAGTGTAATCCTTGGCAGTAGAAAGTGAC
>VVHJ01040140.1:9701-28359 GCA_015107715.1 Tylochromis polylepis | reverse complement strand
TGCTGTGGGGGGGGTGGGGGTTGGGGGGGGGGTGGGTGGGGGGGGTGGTGGGGGTGTGGGGGGGGGGGGGGGGGGGGGGGGGGGGGGGGGGGGGGGGGGGGGGGGGGGTGTAGGGCTGTGAGGTAACAGGATGGGGCCCCCTACAGGTTGCAGCCTCTATGTGGTCAAACAAAAGCTCCTCACATGCTGCCGCTGCCCCTCCCCCTTCTGAGCAAAGGTCCAATGCATGGGAACCAACCTGACCTTGTGGGGTGGGGGGTTTCCTGTGAGTGCAGCGCCACCTGCAGGTGGAAGCAGAAGAAGAAGCTGAGCGCTTTGTGCTTCCTTTCTTCTTCTGTCATTGTTGTTAATAATTGTTCTACAATCTCACACACACAGGCACACACACAGAAACAAATGGACACATACGGACACAGACGCACGCAAACAGAAACACTCTCTCTCTCTCACTCACACACACACACACACACACACACACACACACACACACACAGCTTGGGCTGGAGGCGTGTTGACTAAGTCAGATTTTTATGAAATCATCATAAATGAAGAAGAATAAAGAAACTCAGGTGCTTCTGTGACTGGGGACAGGTGTAAATATGTGCTGCATAAGTAACTCGCCTGTCCTGCTGTCATTGGTCGCAGTTACGAGGGCTTCTTCTTATCCTGCTCTCTGACTCACGGAGGGGCGGAGCTTTGTGCGCCACAGCACACCAGCAAGCAGTCGGTCAGCAAATACCTGTTCCATCTGGTGGTCTGGGACCAGAGGTACGTACCTGACCCTCACCTGTCAGAGCGGTGACATCACACACACACCTGACGGCATGGCAGAGTCACTGCATCACTGAAACTATTCCAGCAGACAGAAGCATCAGACACACCTTACCTGAGTTTAGTAAGATGCCAAAAGTAAGCACACATTTCCTGTTCTGCAGGTCTGTGTGTGTGTGTACGCAGTGTCTTTGAAAATTGATTTTGAATAAATAAACTGTTTGTTTGTTGGGATAAACGCTAAGCCCCGCCCCCTCACCATATCCCCTGCAGGGTGTGTTTCCCCGTGCAGATCAACCAGCTGCCCCGAGAGTCTCAGCTGACGGTGGTGCTGTACGCCAGCCCTCTGCCGCCCCCCGGAGGAGCCGAAGAGAAGGGCAAGCAGCGACGCAGCATTGAGGCGCTGGGCTGGGTCACCATGCCGCTCTTCAACTTCAGACAGTGAGTCACATGATGCTCAGACACAGGAAGTGACCACTCAGACACCATCCATCCATGCAAACCTCAAACAGGAGGATGAAGAAGAAACATTGAATAAATGCTGCTGGATGATGCAGGATTTTAAATTCAATTCTGGATTTAACAGGGAGCCAATGAAGAGAAGTCAATATAGGAGAAATATGCTCTCTCTTTCTAGTCCATGTCAGGACTCTTGCTGCAGCATTTTGTATTAACTGAAGGCTTCTCTAACTGAGCACTCAAAGTGCTTTTTATTACAAGCCTCATTCACCCATTGAAGCACACACATTCAGATAGTGCTGGAGGAGCTGGGGATTAAAACATAACCCTTTTTTTTTGCTTATATAAAAACATGCTGTATATTATTTGAATTTGACAACAGTGAAGAAGAAATCATCAGTAATGAACAAATGTTTATATTCTGATATACTGCATCAACAAAACTATCTTTATTGGTAGAATAGATGCAAAGACATAAAGTAGAAGTATTTATAATGACAAAATTTAGAGAGAGATTTAGATTAAAACAACATTAATACCAGAAAAATGCTGAGCACAGTATTAAAGGAACACATAGATTCCAGGTGTACACGTTACTGTTAATCTTATCAACACCATCACAATAGCTGTACACACATTTGTATTTTAACTGTACACATTTGTCAGTTACATCAGCTTGAAAAGATTTTCCCCTGTCATCAATTCAATTCAATCAAGTTTTATTCATATAGTGCCAAATCACAACAGTTGCCTCAAGGCACTTTACATTGTAAGGTAAAAACCCTGCAATAGTACAAAGAAAACAATATTGAATTATAATATTTGACTTTCTTTTTATGACTTACAGACATTTACACAGAATCTCTGGATATTTACACAAACCAATCAACGCACAGTAAACTCAAAATAGTATTTTTCATTTTACAGTTATTAATTTTAAGAGGTTTTCACATGAGGGCTATTTAGACTGTTTTAAACATCCGAAGCAGTCCCTGAAGAGTTATTCTACACAAATATACAGTAGAAACACAAACAACTGAGTCTGGTTGAATTATTATGAATAAATGTGACACTGATGGCACAATAACCTGCTGTTTTCCAAAAGAGATGCCTTGACTCAAGACTTAAGTGGGTTCCAAAAGTGCATTAGCTTCCTTTCTCATGTTGTTTTCTCTATGTCACTCAAAGTCGTTCACTGAATATAGTTTCACTGTTCACTTAGGAGGCCTTGAGGTATCCTGCTTTTAAATTCCCTGTCTTTCATTACGAGGTATGTATTTTTAATTTGTTAAAAGTGATCACATTTTATCCCATCAGTGTCAATGATCTATTATCAGAGACAATTAAATGATTCTGTAGTCTGTATAAAGTAAAAATTAATAATACAGAAAGTTATGCATAAAGCATTTTTTTTTTTATAAAATAATTGGTTATTTTTGTTATTTTATTGCCATTTTCTCACTTTTTTGATGTAGCTGTGGCTCTTTCTTTCTTTCTTTTTGTGTATGAAAATCTTCTGACTATTATGCAGAGACCTCCTTTGTCTCCTACAGATAGCCTAAAATAGTATAATGTACAGGTTTTTTTAACCACAGCATTTTCAAAATACAGTATTTCCATCTGACAGATATTCATGAGACACATGAATAAATACACATTTCGAAGCATTAAGATGAGCGTTCACTATGCCCGTGGCATTTTCACTCTGTTACTTCTGCTCTACACTTCTGCCCACTCTGTTGCTCCTTCCTTTCACTAGCCTCCTTGTGTATCTGCAGGTGCTGCATAAAATCATCCAGAATCTGCTGGGCTGACACAGAGCTCACATCATCAGTGTCCTGCTCCAAAAGAGTTACCTTTAACTCTCCCTTCCCAGCCCAGTTATCACCAGCTACATGGCCCTGCCTGAGGTCTGGAAGGGTGTCAGCATGATTAGTGGCCAATGAGGACTGCTGTTGGCTTTCGGGGTAGATAGGTTGTGGCCTGGCAGCATAACTGGCAGCCATTTTATTATAGATAGCAGTGCTGATATCAGCCACAGAGAAAGGCAGGCTGTGGCTTGACTCATCCTGACCCAAGAGGCCTTCATTTCCTGTTACTGGTACACTCTGTTTAAAGGGTATGAAAGCTGTGACCCTCTGTGGACCTGCCTCTGGTTTTGTCAGCCAGTCGTGTGCTGCTTTAGGAGGGTGGGGCTGGCTATGTGTTTGCTGAGAGGTGGCAGAATGGCTGTTTGCAGCAGAGGTTGTGAGAAACTTCTGTACAGCCTCAGCTGAATCAAAATGCTTCTCCAGTAGCTCCTTTATCAAGCATGGCACCTAAATTTAAGAAAAAATATATGTAAGTAAACATTTTACATTTCAAGATTCATGAAATGCATCTGCTTTCAAATCTAATTCTGTTGCTTTAGTTACTTTGAAATCTTTCCTTCATAAACAGTGTCAGCTCAGTGCATTATCATAATCTCTGGCACAACATAGTATCTTTCACTTGGTTGCTATGCGTTATTTAGCATATTTCAAGCAACATTTAGCTGATTATGCATGTGCAAAGAGATGTCTCCTAATATGCTACAAAACGCTACGAGGAAACACACAAAAATTACAGATAACATGTTGTCCTGCCTAACCATTTAAAATTATGTTATCACTCTAAAAATACATTTATTAGTATACAGTGGCATACACATGGCACTTTGTGTGTTTGCAGTATATAAATCACACTCAGTATCAGCAGTTCCTCAAATAGATGACAATCTTAAGCACATAAAGATGTAATAATGTCAGGCGTACTTTTGTCTGAGTTGAAACATTAGTTTTGAGATTTAGCTCTCCAAAGTTGAAGATCTCTTACATTTTATGTTATTTCTAGTTATAATATAATAAACATTCAGTATGTTGATAGGTTTATCTGCAGGCATTTAGCGTGACTCTCAGGCCCTCTTTTCACTTCACCTGTTTCATAATATTGCATTTCAAATCTAGGAATGACCTGCCTAACTGACCAATCAATCCAACGTGTTTGCCATTTCTGAGGCCTGCTGTGTAGAGGGGAGTGTGCACTGATGTCCACTAGATGTCAGTGTGCTTACATTAATGTTCTCCAGGGCTGCGATGGTCCTGTGGGCGTCTTCCAGCTCTGAGCTCAGGTTGGACACACGATTAAGCAAGTACTTCCTTTCACTGCTCAGGCTCTCTGACTGCAACCACAAAAAATAAGGGATAACATGCATGAAAGTCACACGATGTGTTTCCGTTTTTTCATTTCGCTCATAGTTTATAAAGCTCCAGTTTTCTCACCGCTATGTGCAGGTGCTCCCCCAGCAAGTTATTGGCCTGCTTGGTCCCAGTATGTGTTTGCAGAAGGCTTCAAAACAAGAAGGAAGAGATGTCATTTATCCATTTTCTGCACTAATAGAATTAATCCAAAATCCTTAAATTTTATTTTTAACACAGTACATAAAGGCCCATTGTTAAACTTATTCCCTGCACCACTGCAATCTTTGAGTAAGGTCAATGGCAGCTGTTTGTCAAGACAAATGTCAACAACAACAAACTCTCCTAATAAACTTACAACAACTGACGCACAGCTCGTGTGCAGTGTGAGGCGAGGTATGTGGTATGTGCCTGACTGCCAGCAGCAGTTGTTTGGTTATAAATATGGGCCTAACAGAATCTGGGTGAGTGTGCAGACGCAGTTTATATGTCACTGAATTTCCACCTACGCAGGGAGGATAGTGGCCTATGCTGTTCATCCAGAATGTTCCGCTGATCAATTAATCTATAAGAAGTGTTAAGTAAAGCCATAGACTGAGTTGATTCAATAGTGGCTCTGGAATCAATATGTGTGCACATGCCCTCTTGTAGAGGCAAGCTATCCATTCTCCATTGTATCATCCTGAAACATGGAAAAGATCTCCTCTTCCCACTCAGTATTTATTTGTGCACATGAGTCAGAGAGTTTAAGCAATGCACAGCCATCACGTGTGTTTTGAATTCTGTTTAGCCTAACCTTTTGTATTTCTCTTTGACATGACTGAGCTCGTCTCTGGTCCTCTGCAGCTCTGCCTCCAGGCTCTCAATGCAAACCACTGTCTGCAGCAAGTTCTGGTGGAGATCAGCATTCTCCTCCTGCAGTGCCCTGAACACAGAGGAAGGATTGGAAATCCAGCATATGTTAATAATGAAGGTTATTTTGACTTTCAAAATCTACATATTGTATATTTGAAAAAGATTTAAGGAGGATTTAAGGTACAGAACTTGCAGAGTGAGTTATTTAGGATGTGTCAATTGTGCTTTTCAAATGAAATGTCAAAGAGTTTAACATTATTAAGGTAAAAAAAAAAATAATAAATGGACATGTGAATTATGCATCATCAACACAATGGTGACAGGTATTACTGCTGAAATGACAACTAGTTTAAAAAGTTGTTCTAAAAAGTTGTTCTAAAAAGTATTCACAAAGGTTGTTAAATGTTGGTTTCCCTGTCACATATACATATTACTGACGACATATAGTTATGTAAAAAGGTTTCATAATGACACTTCATCCTGTTTTAACAGGAATGTGGGGGGGAAGGGAAGCTCATTAGTGTGATCAATAAGCACTGATCCATAACCGGATACAACGAGAGAGAACCGTTCCAGTGGAGAGGCATGAAAGGCATGAAAATCTGCAGTCAAACGTGACGTGTGCAGAGAGCGATTATATAAATAGAGACACTTACTGAAGATGGTCAGCGTCACACAGCACATCCTAAAAAAGGAATAGAACAAGTTTAAGGAGGAGGTGGCTGAGATCAGGCTGTAGATTCTCTGTAGACACAAGTATTTGTTTTGTACTGTAGAGTGTGTTAGTTTTTCCTTATTGTAATCCTTGTTAAATTCATAATTAAATTTAAAATCCTTCTCCTCAAATACAAAATCTTGAATAATCAGGTCCTGTCAAATCTTAAAGACCTCGTAGTACCTTATCATCCTGAGAGAGCACTTTGTTTTCAGATTGCAGGCTTACGTGTAGGTTCTAAAGTAGTAGAATGGGAGCAAGGCCTTCAGCTATCAGTCCCTTCTATTATAGAACTAGCTTCCAGATCAGGTGATCCTGAACCCTCACTTAGTTATGCTGGTATAGGGTTATGTTTCTGAGGGCTTCCCATAATGCACTGAGTGTTTCTTCTTCACTCATTTCTTTTCACTCTAAGCATTGTTTATACACCACTTCTGCATTTAATCATTATCAATTATTAAAACTCTCTCCTATAGTTTACCTTTTGTTTTGTATCTCTCTGCTCTCTTCTCTTTCCCCTCAACCCCAACTGCTCACAGCAGAGGCTGTCCTTCCCTGAGCCTAGTTCTGCCAGGTGTTTCTTCCTGTTAAAAGGGTGCTTTTTCTCCCCACCATCACCAAGTGCTTGCTCAAAGAGGGTTGTGTGATTAATGAGGCTTCTTTCTAATATTGCTGGGCCTTTGCCTTATATTATAAAGCAGCTTGAGGTGACTGTTGTTGTGAATTGGAGCTATATAAATAAAACTGCATTGAATTGAGTATTATGAGTGGTATTTTTCAGGGACAAGATCCAAGATGTTTAGAATATTTCATTGATAAAATACATGAATACAAATATTTGACATACAGTTACATAAACATGCCAGTCTCAACAAACATATGAACTGGTACTGTACAGCAGTTTTCTACTCTAACCCTCACCCCCAACTGGTCGCGGCAGATGGCTGCCCTTCCCTGAATCTGGTTCTGCTGGAAGTTCCTTCCTGTTAAAGGGGAATTTTTCCTTCCCACTGTCACCAAGTGCTTGCTCATATATGGCCTTCTGATTGTGGGGGTTTTCTCTCCATTATTGTAGGGTCTTTATCTTACAATATAAAAGCACTGTGAGGCAACTATTGCTGTGATTTTCTGCTATATAAATAAAATTGAACTGAAATCACATCAACTGCGAGCCTCATTCACACATACATCTTTTTTTAATACCCAAGTGCTTTTATCTAACATTCAAACTCTAGTGAATACATCAGGTGCAACTCATATATACTTTGACGTGCAGTCTAGATGAGCTGGGGCTCAAACCAACAACTTTCAAATTTGTAGACAACCTGCTGTACCTCCTGAGCCACAGCCACCCTTTCATAGCCAACAGTGTGTCCTCAGGCTGGTTGTGTTGCCACCTAAAACTAAAGGTGCATTTTGTATATTTTCACTTTATTTTAATTAGTCTTGTATGTTGTGTCAATTCAAATTGCTATTTCAGTTGATTATTTTTAGAATGTTTTTAGTTGGTTAAATATAATAGTGTTTTTTGTCGCAGACTCCTCAGTCAGTAAAATATGCAGTGTGATTCAAACATTTCTTGTTCTGTAATCCACCACATTCAATGTAAAATGAAACTTGAAGGTGTGGAACAGCTTCAGTTTGCAAATATGAAAACTCCCCAAGCACCCTGTCAGAAAACCAGAACTTCACCCTCTTAGTGATTGTTTCATTTGAATTCCAGTTGGCTGAATGAGGTCATATCACTTTCCAAAACCAACATAATTTTTATGTTTTTATTTATTATTATTTATTTTCATAGGTGCTGGCGCCTGGCACGGGCTATATACCCAGGCTGGGTCACCATTTCATTATTGAGGACAGCTCAATAATAAACTATTGAACCGTGGTAGACCTGTGCCAGAAACATAATCGATTTGTTCTGTGAGGCTAAACCATAGCCAGGATGTTTCCCTTTGTACACGTGCATATATGTGAATTCAATAAAACAAACAAACCAAATTAGAACAGAATCTGTGCTGTTACAGCATGGTAAAGGCAAAATTATGTAAGGCTCTGTGTGCATGCTTGTGTGTGTGTCTGTGTATGTCTTTATTAAGAACGACCGGATTCTAGCTTGTATTACTCACACATTTTCCCATAGTGCTAGGAGGGAACTATGCAGATTTGTCTTGGTGCTTGTATGTAGTTACGTCTCTTCAGGTCACAGAGCAAACAAAGAATCGAAACTTGTCAGGTAGTTTCAAATGAATTTTCCCCTAAAAGCACTCAACGTCATCTGCTGCATTGCTGGAGAATGACTCAGCTTGTAATGCGCAGTGCTTGACACCATCCCACACACCCTATGACTCAGCAGCAGTGCCTCTGCAACAGAGGAGCAACATTTATATTTATTAGGCTCATTCTGTTCTTTTTATAGAGATATCATTGATTCACTGCACTGTAATGTGCAGTGGGTTTTTGGGGGTTTTTTTTACAGTTATTATCCAGATCCATCTGGTGCGTCACACTTTGTTCTTCAGCAACCCATCAGAAAAAGACATGATTATTATTAATAAAGAAATAATTTATTATTATACATTTATATAATGTTGAATAGAACGGTGCTGGCTGTCTAATTAGAGCTTTGGTTCATTACCACCCTTATATCTTATCATTTGATTCACAAATCTGCCCACTAAAGACCACTGGCTTCTTCATCACATTGTTCACGCTGCTTCTCACTAGTTAACTTTAACTTCAAAATGAAAGCACATACAGATAGCAATGATATTAGCAGGGTATAATATTCTAAAGGTGGTGAATAACAGCTCATGACTGACATGACTCTTCACTCATTTGTTTATTGTCATTTTAGTGTATCAGCTTAAAGTGGACTTACCCTGTGCTGCTGAGAGTGCCCAGCATGTTGTGGCTGGTGTCGACCACTCTGATCAGAGCTGTGGCTGGTAGCTGTGGAGGCTGTGTCCCTGGCCCTGGATGAATCAGATTTTGTGGATGAAGACTCAGATCCAACACCTGCTCCAGCACCTTGGGCTGAAGTTGGAGGAGAGTTGCTTGGTTCTTGGTGACCAGAGTCTGGATAGGACTGCTGATGGAAGTGCTGGTTATCTGGATGCTGGCTATGCTGCTGTTTTCGGTGGTGGTGGTGGCGGCGTTGTTTGGACTGACTGGTTTCAGGGCTGGTGCTAGTTTCATCGGTGAGGTGAGGGCCACCTCTGCCAAATCTGTCTCCTGATGTAGGCCTCCTGTCCTTACGGTTGCTTCCGTGATGTGGGCTTTGGCTGGCAGAATGCGGGTGGTGATGAGGCGGTGGGCTACCGTGGTGGTTCCTCATGGCATATGAAATCAGTTTGTCAGGATTGGAGCAGTCTGAGTGTTTTCGTGAACTACTGAAAGGTGCTTTCTCCTGTCTGCTGGGCAGTTTGGGATGCTGGCCCGTCTCCTCCACTGGGCCCTTTCTGTGTTTTTTTGGTGGGAGCTGAGGCTTAACTGGGTTAGATGTTGTTTTTGCAGGAGTTTTATTATTGTTAATACCCAAGCTGGTGAGATACGATGGACTTATAACGCTCTTTGTAATCTCATCTAGAAAAGCAGAGAACTGTAATTTCTCCTGCAGAAAATTGGCCCTGGCTTGCTCTACGTTAGCTTGAGTTATTTCTTTACCCTTTTGCCCAGGACCTTGTCCTTTAGCAACTCTTGGGGACAACACCTCCATCGATTTAGTCTTACGAATGTCAGTATGAGTCTCCTTGTTCTTGAGGATCCCTTTGCTGGGTAGCTGGTTTGAAGATACTGCTCTCTTGGGGGCACTGGAGACCCCTAAAAGAATGTTTTCCTCACTGAAAGCCAGGCATCGGTTCAAACTAGCTGATTTATACAAAGGCCCATAGTTATTTTGCTTAGATTGTTCTCTTCCACCACTATCATTACTCTGAAAAAAGGCTTCATCACTCCGACTGTGACCTCTGTCAAGAGCAGAAAACCCAGCGTTCCCCCTTTGCTGTGAGCTTTCATGAAGCACACTTCCTTTTTTGTTGTGTTTGATGGTAGCAAAGACAATGGGATCACTGCATTCATCTTCCTGGAAATCAATGCGCACATCTGGGATATTGGAGCAGGATAGAGAATGCTGTGGCCGCTCAGCATGGCAAAGAGTGAAAGGATCATTTGTGCTTGACTCTGTGTACCAGGAGGAAGAGGATGAGGATGAGAGGGAAGAAGAGGAAGCCCTTGAGAGAGTTACAGGAGTGTCGTGGTCGTAAATGAGCTCATCCTCTTCACTGTGGTGAAACTGACCGGGATAGTGAGCACCGTGGCGAGGGCTTTCATGGAGATACTGACTGTGCTGATGGTGGCGAGGCTGCCCTCGGCTGTCATCTGTGTTCCTGTCAGTGTCATCAAACTTTGAGTACCTTCAAAACAGGGAAATTATGTCAACTATCTATGAAAAAAGGGACTGTGCGTAGTATATTTTGTCTAAGCCTGCATATGATTGAGCTCAATAAAATGGCACATTTAATCATGCAAATAACTTTAGACTAAAAAACCCAATTAAATATGTGTGGAAAAAGCCATCCTACCTGTGTGACTGAGTGTCTTGGTTATGGTGAAGGTGATGATGGCGATGGTGGATTTTCCGTGGCTTGAGCTCATCCAGCTCAGCTGGGCTCTGAACCGGTTTAAAATACTTCTCCATGACCTCTCTCTTTCCTGGTAGTAGTCTGTTGATGGGGTCCTGGTTCGGATGACTGCACTGGTGGCACTGAGGGTGATCGGTGTTGGTACTCTGCTCTTTTTCCTCTATAAAGCTACAACTTACCTCTCGATGTCAGTCACAAAGAACAATCTTACTGATGAACACAATCATTCTGAAGATGAAAAATTACCAAAGCATGCAAATGAATTTCTAATCTAGCTAAAAAGAAGTTCAGTCCTTAATAGTAGACTCTTTAGTAATTACATCTCCTGTTGAAGGACTTGCATGAATATGTTTGTCTTCCTCAGTGTCTGGCTGCAGACTAATGGAATCCTGGCTCGTGTGCAGGACTGTATGAATTTCTGGATGGTGTTTTGACTTTGCATCACTTCTGATGTACTAACAGCTGGGTGCTCATTGAACCAACCAAAGAGCAAGACCTTTGTCCTCATTCAGGAGACAAATGAATCAAACCCTGTGGAGCACAATCTATAACTGGGCTCATTTAACCCACCAGTTTTTGTTTTATTTTGAGTTTTTTTTGTTGTTGCTTTTTTGCAGAATGAGCTTTGTCCATATCTTTGTTCTGCCCTGTGGGTCAATTTCAGGCCTCTATCCTAATATTCCCATGTGATATTTATTATTACTTTGTTTTCACTATTATTCCTTTTATAAATATGAAAAAAGCACATGTAAGGGTCAATCTAAGCTATTGAACTGCACAATGCTGCCTCATTGATTGTAAGAGGTTTCCTGCAACCTTTCTACTGACTCCTCTGTAATTACATTCTCTGGGGATGAGCGGTATTGCAATATATGGGATAACAGGAAGTAGTGAGCAATTAGAAAATGTATCACACTATTTTTAATGTGGTAGGCATCCACTTTAATTACTGTTGGTAATTAAAGTGGATGCCTACCACATTTCCATCATCAGCTGTGTTTCTCTTTGTGTTCCTGTCCTTTATAGAAAAGCTTGTTAATTGTTTTTGTACAAAATCTGCTTCATCAAGATCAATATTGTGATTTAACATGACACTGTTAGTTGGAGACTGATGTTTGCTCATCATAAAATTTCACAGCTCGTCCTCTAATACCCATATCACCTCCATTTCCACGAGCTTTCTGTTTATTTCCACAGTTTGTTATTCTTCTGGGAGAGTCAGTCAAGTTAATCACACCAAGGTCCTGATCACCCTTTGGAAAAGCTTTGTTTTTCCTTGATTATCACATGAATGATAATGCAGGGGTTTTCAAATCCCTGCATGGCATTGACTGCACCCTTTGTAGCAACTCTGAAAGAGATCAATTCATTGGGATTGGGGAGGGGGGCTAAAACTCAGCCAGAGGACAACTCCCTACTCTGGATTGTTGCTGATCAGTGGTTTACCATCATAATAAACATAGCTGCTTAAGGGAAGTTGCCCAGACTTGTCCAGGTTGATATAATCAGTGCTAAAAAGCAGGTCTATTAATGTAAACACGTGAGGAACGTGGAGATCCCATTGTTGTCCGAGGTACGTGACTAACTGCACGCACCCTCTGCTGGTGAACATCGGGAACTCCTGCTTGGATCTGGTAATTTTCCACCTTTCCCCCAGCCGCACATTTTCAGGCTCTGGTTGTTTCTAGACATTTCTGGATTTATCGCGTACACTTTTCAGCCTATACTAACATTAATGTCTGAATTAAAATCAGGTTTAACACCTTACAAACTATGACATGGAAATTCATGAACCGTGAAAGCATACAACACATTTGATTAAAAAAGACTGTAAGCACCATCAGCTTTTTACAGTAGCTTCTAAATCTGACATAAAAAGCAAAACGTTACTGTACATAGGACATCTAAGTTAAAGGAGATGAGCTGGCTGTTTTCTTTTGTTATTCAATCAAAAACAGCATATCACTGCAGTAAAAAGCAAGTAGATCCGACAACTCCACTACGTTCTAGTTTGATCCGGTTTGCAGGGCCTTGTTACAGATAACCAAATATTAGTCCGCGCAGCCTTTCCCGTGACGTCAGCTATTTTGGCCGTTAGTTTTTAGTGGGATTATTTTTTTTTTAAAAAAAAGGTTCATTTTTTGTTACAGTCTACCTCTCTGTTTTGTCACTCGTGTGTTACCAAATGGTGAAATTAAGATTAAATTAACCAGAAACACCCAAACAACGTGTTATTTGCAACGATTATTAGAGGGGTTTTTAGAATGGAAATCTGAATTATTTGTGCCTCATTACCGAATTCAGCAGTATTGCTTTTATTCACGCACATTGGTTCGTGTGTTATTTTCATTATTCTGACAGGATTCTAAAACTAAAATAAACAAGTACATGGTTTTGTTTTTGTTTAAAAAGAGGGACTACTTTAGCGGATGAGTACCACATTTTCTTGTAGCCGTATCACTTCAACAATATAAATAGCGCTGGTGACGCTGTTGCGATTTATACCGCCTTGACGCTTTTTCGTCTTCTTCTTGGGTGTCGCAGGTTGAGCGTATCTCGGTTTTTTTTTCTCTTTTTGTTCTTTTAAGTTCGGGTTTTATTTTCGAAGCTGTATAGCCTTGCTCTATCTAGTCTAATGTTTGTGACAAGTTTCATTTTAGCCTATTTTCTTGAGTGTTATTGAACATTATTTTAACGCAAGTACTTTAAATGTCTAGATGTAGCGTGTTTTTTTTAAACGCTTTTTTAAATTACTTCTTTATTGCAAATGATACAGATTGAAGATGATAAAGACAAAAAGGCTATTGAGTCAGAACGAAAGCCTGATCGTCTTTTTTTTTTAATTTATTTTGTCGAGGGATATTGAGCTAACGCTAGGCGTAGCCAGTCAAATGTATAATTTTGTGCCAATATTGTCGATTATTCCTCAACGGTTGTTTTGTTAGCTGTCGTGTTTAACAGTTGTCTAGCGGTGATCATGTTTTTAAAAAATATATTCGAAGTAGCCATTTTTGGTCATTCTGACGGCAGTTGGCTCGAGATAGGCGCTGTAACGTAGAAACGTGTATACGTCGTCTATTGGCTAATTCAATAACGTCATGACGTAAGTAGACTGCAGTGGAAAAGGGAGTGGTCAGACCGACGGCCATTAGCAAACCTTCACGTAGTGCTTTAACGAAAGGTATAAAAAGCTGTTGGCAACAAAATGGCAGATAAACAAGTTAAGTACTTTTGAAATTGATAAGGCAGTGAAGTGAGGAGCGTAATTAGGTTGCTGAAGAGTACTGACTTTACAATGAGGTCTCTCGGGATAGATTACATTGCAACTACAGCTGACTGAGGGCGTTAAATATAAGACTTGATTTTATTCTGAAGAAACCAAGAATGAAGAAAAAGAAGAATGACCCAGTTGTGATCAGACGCAGGTTATGTGAAGTGCTAGTAATTGTATTTAAAACGGAGGGTTTATGTGTAACCTAGGAGGCGCTACTGTACCTATGTAACGACGGTAGAATAGATCAGCCCGTGTTTAAAAAAAACAAAAAAAAAACAGGAACACATTAAGTAACAACAACAAAGAAGCAATGAAGACATTTTTATTTTTTTCTTTGATAGCTGTTAGTTCGAAGAGGTCCTTACCTCTCTTTTTACGCTTATCCCATTGATCAGGGAAGCATTTTGCAATGTACTTTTTTTTTTTTAAATCGCAAGTTTGACTCAGTTTCCATCAGTCGTTAGACTTGAGGTTTCAAGCTATCAGTTCTGCAGTCAAAGAAAGAAGAGAACATCAGTCAAGTAATGCTGAAGAATGGAAGCTTAACTTAGAGCTCTAGTTGTAGCTCAAGCAATATGTTCAGATTTATGGACTTGTTGAGAGGGGGGAAAAAAAGGTTCATCACTTAGAGAAGACAGAAGATTTTTTTCTTCTTTTTTTTTTTCCTTGGGGGTGGGGAGAAATGGACTGAGTTATCAAGGGGAGGAATGGACTTAGTTATTAGATGAAGATCGCAGGACGGCTTGGAGCGAGGTCGCGGGACATGGGGAGGACCACAGAGGAGCAGCCAGCCAGGCAGGACAGGACCAGAGGGCGTGGGAGGACCAGTGTGGAGCCAGGCAGGACAGGACCAGAGGGCATGGGAGGACCAGTATGGAGCCAGGCAGGACAGGACCAGAGGGGCGTGGAGGGGAGGAGCAGAGGGGGCCAAGAGAGCAGGAAGCATCAGGAGCTGTCGGCCAGTGTACGCCAGAGGGAGCCAGAGGCGCAGGGCAGTGTAGAAGCGCAGTGACCAGCCCCCAATGCAGCTCCGGTGCTGAGGGTTGGACGAGGGCGTGCAGTCTTCTAGCTTCACAAGTTTAAAGCGGGTCTTTGGTTTGTATACTGGGTAGAGGTATCTCTGTAACACTCAGTATTTGGTTTTTGAACTTTCCAGAAACATCTGCTGTAGAACAACTTCTCGCACAGCTCTCTCTTCCTCTTTTCAGGCAAGCCGTGTAAAGTGTTTTGTACCGTGGTCACCCCTCCTGTTGTGCGCTGACATGTGTGGTGGTGTCTGCTGTGATGAATGCCTTGGTAGTGTGCTGACGAGGAGCGTCTTAATGGACTTCTCTACCCCCCCTGCGATCACAAGTAGTTTCCACAAGCGGAGGGAGAGGCAGTCCTTTTGTTGTTCGATAGGTCTTCCCGAGAGAAGTTTTCTGCATTGGAGTGTGAAAGTGGATGGTCTCCCGTACAGCCAATTGTGTATTCGGCAACCCTTCGGTACTTCAGCTGGGCCTCATTGGTACAGATCAGCTACATCTACCTCTTAAACCCAAGCAGTGAGTTAATGCATGAAATGTACATGTGGGTGTAACTATCCTGTACATTAACTCATCATTACATTTCATAAGTATACAGTAATGACTTGACTCAAAAAAGAATTTGCATTAAAATGGTAGTTGATCCTAGTGGGTAAATATTTTTGGCTTAAGGGGAGGGGGCATGGGGGTGTTAAAACTTGTTTGGAGTCTTTCTTTTTACAGGCCTGGCCCCCTAAAGCGATCATCGACAGAATCCCCCTCTTTCTAGCTGCTTGGTACAAGTTGAGCTCATCCTATATACAGTAGTGATATGGATCGAGATCATGCTCATCCACTGTGCTTAAACGAGATATAGAAAGGTATTTGGTATTCAGTGACTCAATTAGTTGTCATTTCACTTTTATTTGGAACATGTTGTAAATGGGCTTCCATGAATTTATTTTTTTGGGGAGGGGTGGGTTGTGGGGCGTTAATCAGTCTCTTCCTAGACTTCACAGCTCCACATTGCCCAGTGCACATGGCTTGAATAGGAAACATCCAGGCGCAAGCAACAAGATTCAAGTGGACACTTTACAACGCAAGATAGCAACCTCAAAAGTAGTCTTCTGCTGTAGTGAAGCTCCTTTGCCCCAGGGAGAGTGCGGTAATACTTCTCCTTACTAGAAGTCATTGTAATTCTGTACAGGCTTTACGTTGCTTTGTGGGGTTGGGAGGGGGCTGTGTATTTTTTGACTCTTACAGATTAACTTGTAAGGCCCATCCTTCAAAAAGCTACGTCCAAGTCCATGCCTACAGTTAAGGAAGGAGTCCCTCATACTCAGGCCTGTGGTATTTAAACGTTTCTTATGGAAAATGGCTTCAATCTTTTGTGAATTGTATTCATAGTCTTAAAGTTGGCCTTATTAAAGCAGTTGCAATTGCTGTAATCCCAGTATTGTCTTGTAGTTCTCTACAATGTTACTATAATGCCAGTGTTGTAGTTTTCTACCATATTGTATTAGGGCAGGGGTGTTGTGGGGAGAGGTTTTTCTTTGCATTTTTTCAGTGTGCTGTGTCCTGTGTGCTTTCAATACCCAAGACCATCAGGAACTCCTAACTCATTGTATGTACAAGTTTCCTTGCGCATCGAGCATCACGTAAGGTGGCTAAATGTGTTCATTTACTTTAACATTCATTATTTGGCTAATTGCCTCCATTGCAATTCCTTTGCAATTAGTTACTTTGCTTTGTATCGCCAATACAATGAGTGAACTATCTGTAAAGGATTTTCTTATTGCATAATAAATGCATAGCTTGTTGTGATTGAATACAGTTTTGGTATGCATTTGTTCTTTTTGGGGGGGCTTGTGTGGGGGAGCTTTTCTTGTGCTTTTTCAGGTATGACTAAAGCTTGGAGCTTTGTAGAGCACGGATGTGACCTGGGCTCGAATGACTTCTATTTCAAAGTGGAAAGTGAAGGCAGATAAGTTGAATCCATCAAATATTGATGTCGAAAAACAGAATTCTCAGCCCTATAGGGGGTCACTTATCTTGACGGACTTGAGTGTCCTCATTCTTGAAATGAAAGCAACTTGCTATACTTGACAGTAGAAATAGCACTGCTGTGCTTTCTTAACAAGTCACTTGTGATAACGGGAAGATTTGATGGACCTTCATTGATTCTGACATTATCTGCAGTAAAGCATTTGGGTAAGGATAACAATAGTCAGTTCTACGATACTGTGGGGAGGGGTATAGGGGTGTTTCTTTTCTGCCTCTTTGATCTTACAGAACAATCCAAAGGAAGAAAGCAGTGTACCTAGGAGAACACAAGAATCACGCTGCCCTTTGAACTCAACCAACATGCAGTTTGAACAAAAGGAGTCAGGTTTTGTTTACATAGATTGGAGCATTTAGCCCTCAGTTGCTTGCCCTTGTGCAACTGTACAAGTGGCAGGTTGGTGGCCTTAGCAACCGTGCAACTGTGACGTTTCTAAATTTAAGCAGCTGAGGAAAGCTGCGCATGGTGCAGCTTAATTTGGTCTGAAATGCAGCGCAAATGTGCTGCCTTAGTTTCTATTGTGCTATGGTTGTGGTTGGGCGTATCCCTACACTTCTCTTCACAGAACTCACAGTGCAAGACTGGTTCAAGCACGAGTCAAGTCCTAACCTGGAGCATGTAGTAAGCTGTTGGCTTTACTTGTCAAAACTTCTGCAATGTTGTAGTTGACAAAATGACATCTTGGAACTGGCTTTATGTTAACCTCAAATCATCAGTAACAATGCTTTACTAGCTTATTCCTCTTTGGCCTTGGGGCCCTATTGCTTTGCATCTTAAAACCATAAGATGAGTAGAACCCGAATCTTTGAGTATTGTGTGGTGGGTGTGTTGTGTAGATCACTCTTTGTTTCAGATCATTCTCGTCTGTCCACTCCGATCTCGCCTGCCTCTGAATGCAAAGCCATCTGTGGAAGCTGTCAGCGATATGAGTGTGGCCCCTGAATGAAGTACCAATCCCCTGTGCGCTTGAGCTTAAATCTGAACCCCTGACGTCCTTCGCAGAAGCCCCCCGCTCTCTGTGTTTGTGTGCCTTTTTTCTTTCCCTTTGGTTTCTCAGGTCAAATTACCCAAAATTCTTAATTTTTCATCTGGGATGGCCTAACCTGTGATGGAACACTGAGAATCCAGTCACATTAAGATCAAGAGCTGCAAGCTTGTTTTCGCTAATACTGCATCACTTCAGTCTCGTGGGTGCTAAGTTAAGTAATTTCGGTTCCCTTGATTTTTCTTTAACATACCATGGCTTTAATGTGTAACTCAACATGTTGCATGCACATCAGCTCTGCATAACATTTTATTTGTAAAACAATGTTCATAAAGTCGTTGTCAAACATTGCAGTAGTATTATAGTTAGGAGGGTTTGGGGGGGCAAACACTCTCTTTCTCCCTTTTTTCAGATTTCTCATTCAGCTTAACTTGCTACTGAACCAGACACCTTAAAGGTCTGCAGGGAGTCATTGGATCACTTGGTACTGCCAGCCTCTAGGGGTTCATTTAATGCATTGAAGAGCTGAGCATCAGAGGAAGAATAGCTATGGTAAATGCTGCATCAGCTGTGGTAAACTCCAACCATATTGATAAATTCAATCTCCCATCATATTGGACGAGTCTTGGTACAAGTGTGGGGTTTGGGGGGGGGGGGGGGGGGGGTTGAAATGTT
>VVHJ01040130.1:10001-21472 GCA_015107715.1 Tylochromis polylepis | reverse complement strand
AGAAAGGCCAGTTGACAAATGAATCTATCAAGCAGCAATTTATTTTCCTCGGACGTGAGCTGGGCCCAAAATAACAAACAAAAGATCTCTTATTTCCCTAAGCTTACCTATCCAAACAACACCAAACAAAAGACATGATCCTAACCTAACTCCTACGACAAAACATGAGAAAAAGATTCAAAACAAAAAGGGCGGCTCACTCCTACCTGCTGCGGTGCTCAGTATGTACAGTGTTTATAGATTACAAGAAATATTTACAACAGCTATTTAACTATTTACAAAAATTACAAAGCTCCTCTAACTCACCCAACATAACTCAACATAACTCAAGACTCGGTCTCTCACAAATTACAAAAGAAGGCAACTCAGGGTTGTCACACGAAATTCAAATCACTAGCAATCGGCTGGCGTTTGGTTGGAGGTAGCAGAGGCAGGGAGAGCCAGCTGCAGTGGCTGTCAGCTGGTATTTAAATCTGCTGGCCAATCACGAACCTCAGGTGTCAGTTTGAACCAGCCAATCAGGTACCATCATCCATCCAGCCTGGAGGAGGAGATAAACAGAAGACACACCCAAACACTCCTCATCGGAGGGGTGATACCTGTCACAAAACACAATCCCAACCACAACAATGAAACATAACAACAGGCATAGACAGACAACCATTCACACTCACATTCACAGCTATAAATAATGTAGAATCGCCATTTAACCTAACCCCACTAACTGCTGTGTTTAGTATGTGTGCGTGTGGTCTGTGAACAGAGAAAACAGTAGCATATGTTTATTAAGCACTGCTGAGGCCCCCAGAAATTGTGAAATATAAATGTATGTGTACTTTACATAATACTAATTAAACAAGGACAATAGCAATGCAAACAGAACTGGTAAATGTGAATAATTAATAAAACATTCAGATAGATTCACCAGATAACACAAGAACCTTCACTGCCTGGACTAGCGTATGGATGCTATCCACCACATGGAAACCAAAGATACAGTTAGCTTCCACAACAACTCCCCTCGACAAAATTAACAGGTCTCGCAACAAACTGGTCCTGACAGCTAACAAACCTATCATCACTCACAGCTGCTTCATAAACGCACAGAAGGAAAAGCCCAGTGCATGGTAAGCCTCAGAATGACTAGTTAAACTGGCTGCTGTGCTGCTGTAGCTAGAAGGGCAACCAGCCATGTGATGGTGATTAACTTTTTCACCACAAGGTGTCACTGCTTTTTAAAAATTATTCGGTGAAAAGTAATTATTGTTTTTCCTATTTACTCACCTGGTTCTTCCTGTTCTTGTACAATCTTGTTCAGTGTCTTAAATTTGATTTGCCTGATGAAATCACCTCTTTATCTTCTTTCTGCCACAGATTAAGCCTCTGTGTGAGTGCACTGTCACATTAAGATATCAATAACACTGCACAGTTTTAAATTTACCTGGTCTGCAGTAGAAGAGTTGGCAACTCTTCTTCTTCCTCTTAGAAGACGGTAATGCCAAAATAATACTAAAATACATCATCATTACTACTGTTACTATAGTGATTTCAGGGGTGCTGGGTGGAGGGTTGTACACTAAAAGAATGAGTAGGACTGATCTCAGTAACAGCTGCAATAAACACAGCAGTCTATTCTCTGTGTGTTTTACTTTATAGATGAATGTGTTGAGAGAAACAGCCTCACAGATGTTAACAGAGAATTTTGCTGAAGCTCGCTGATCACTATAGTCAAAGCTTGCTGTCTTTAACAGTCTCATTATTTACTTGCCTTCTTTATATGAGGATTTCTCCAAACATGTGTTGATCATCATTATTGACAGTCTGGTATGATAAGTAGTTTTGTTTTGACTTGTGCAGGGCTCGTCTGTCACTGTTTCACAGACAGCATCTTCAAGATCTGGTGATAGCCATTGTTGGCCAACAGGTGTCACTGTGGAGATGGGTTTCAGATTGTTTCAAAAGTATGATACCCAAATGTTTCAGTTTTTTGTTTCATGAAGCCTCGCTTTGCCCATCACTTTAAATACTGTAAACAGCATAAACTGTTATATATACATGTTATACATACACATATACATAAGATATAATGTGTATCTTTCTCATCCTGTTTTATAAGGGCAAGGTTGCTACAGCTAAAACAAGAACGGATAACAACATGTCAAACAAATCAATCAAGTTGTTTTCTCTGCCAGTTTAACGCGAGACAAAGAAGGACGCAGACGCCACGTGATCGCCATCATCTATAAGATATTCATCTTATCTGATGATAAGATGAATATGATTGTTGTGCTTTCTTCTGTCGATGAAGCCTGACATGAGCCCAACAGCAGACACCTGTACTACTGAATGTAAAAGTCACTTTTGAATATACAGCAGTCTATAAATGGTTTATGAAGAAATTAAAATCCTATTTAGGTGTAATTCTTTAATTAGAAATCGAATCATCTTTCTGGACTTGATAACAAAAAAATTGCAAAACAAGCAGTTTTGATTTAGAAAAATTGTACAGTTTGGAGATTTAAGCCCTAAATTTTCCTATCCATCCATGTTCTTCTGCCCGGACACTCTGTATATACACACAGATATATACAAACATACACTAGCAAAGCACCGCGTGGGTCTTAATAATTGTGGTTTGTAGTCTAAAGTGCTTTGAGTGATCGGTAATGCTAGAAAAGCTCAAGTTAAAAATGTTTGGTTGCCGTTTTTAATCCCATTTGGTTTGGTGGCTTTGGTTTCCGGCAGATTGCCACGGTTGCCTGTAGTTTATATGAAAAATGGCAGCTTGAGACTTGTTTGCAGATTATACTGCACTATTCACAGTTTCACAACCAAAAGCAGCATCTTCAATGCAAACTATGGGTTACTGTGGTAATTGCAAGGAGGATTTCAGTACAGCACTGCATTTCTCTTTGCTACCAGTTTCAACCTGAGACTCACAGCTACCCCCAGGAACCACATATTTTTTCATAGTGACTGGTGGTTGCCAGGGGGTTACTGGTCTCTGAACGTGTGCAACTGGCTCATTTGTACAGTAAATACTGGTTGTGCTTTTTACTTGTCTATGAGTTTGATGGCATCTGCAGCAGAAAGAATTCATGTGATATAATCAGCATCTGCTACATAATACCAACTGTTGGAGAGTAGAGCAGTGACTTTCCCTTTTCTGAGCTGGTATCTAAAAAATGTTATCTAATTCTAATCAGTCTGTTTCACTGATCTTACACTTGGTTGGTAGTTTTAAACGCGCTGTCTTTCAAAAAAAAAAAAAAGTTCCAACAACCTGTTTCAGCAGGAATTTTATCTCATTAGTAGGTCAGGCTCTTTAAAAGGCAGGAGCCTATAGTGTTCGCCACTCTGTTTTCAGAGCCGAGCTGTTGCTTTCCAAACCTACGATCGTTGTGATCCCTCCAATAACTGGCACGATGGCGAACAGTGAGTATAAATTATATATTTATATATTTGAATTATAAATATATATAACATGACAACTAGAAAAAAGGTTGAACAAGTATAGTTTGTCTGAAATTACAGAAAAAATAAACATAAAATCCACATTTGAAAATTCTGGTTCAGATTTTTGACAATATATATAAAGGAGTTCATGAGAGTGTTACAACAGTGAGTGTCTGCAGCCACCTGTAAAACACGGTGGACGTTCTGTCATGATTTGGGGCTGCACTTTAGCCAGTGATATTGGAGAGCTTGTTAAAATTGATGGAATTATAAATTATGTACAATCAGATTTTGATCCATCATGCAATATCTGTCTGGAAATGTCTGGAAAAGTTCCTTTTTCAGATTGACAATGATCCCTAACACACTGCCAATGTAGTGTTTGAATGTCCCTGAAGAAGACTGGAGAACAATTCTGAAAGACTACTTGAAAAAATTAGAAGAAAGAGTGAGATATTTTTGAGATATTTTCAATATTTTCAAATGCTAAAGGAGTTAAAAAGAGTAAGATAGGAAACCTGTGACTAAAATGTCATCACTACCATTTCTGAACCCAAACTTCTTGTAAAACTTCCAGCATGTCAGTTAACAAAGGCTTTTCATGTCATACTGATAGTTGCTTTTTGTGGCTCTCTAAGATAATAAAATTTGCGCTCATGTTGTATTTTTTTGCAGGAATTAACAGGGTGGATTTTCACTGCCTGTCTAACAACACTGCTCATCGCACCATTGAAATTACAACAAAGCACCTGATTGTTAGGCGTGGCCAGCCCTTCCTGCTGACCCTGGAAATGATGCGGCCTTTCAGTGTCGGAGACACTCTCATGCTCACTGTGGAGACAGGTAACCACTTGAACTGGTTTTAAAAGCCAATTTAAAAAAAAAATCATTATGCCACATTGCTTTAAAGCATTTAAATAGTGCACTGGCAAATAAGTAGTTACATAAGTAACCTGATTATAAGTGCTTCATGTGGAAAATTCTCTTTCCTGTAACTGACTGGCAGTACATTTGAACTCAACCACTGACATAACAGATGTGTAACAAAAGTCACCCAAAAATAATTTTTCTGACTTGTTGATATCCACCAGCTCATTGGCAGTCTATTAGCATTAGGGTTTGGTTAACGTACATGACGTTTTATTTAATTTTCACCCGTTTGGAGCACCCAGATAGAAATTCTTTCCAAAGAAAAACATCTTGTTTCTGAAAATCTAGCTCTTTAGCATGTGGCTAAAACAAAATTCAACACTAACCCCAAGTGTCCATCGTCAGTGACCTGATGGAAGTAAAGAAGTTAATGCAAAAAAATTGTGAAATATCGATAAATTAAAACTGGTTGATCCCAGAAATGTAACTAGAGCTTTATGGTAAAGTAAACCCGATGTTCTCATTTTATTGTCATCAAATGGAAAGGTGTTCATTTTTAGACTAAAATGTGAAAAGCTGGGCAATGACAATGTGTAGGAATGTAAACAACACGGTGCCTGTTAGTGTTATCTAAATGACTGAAATAATTGAGTGCCTTGTTCCTTACTTCAGGCCCTGCTCCATCACAAAGACATGGAACACGTTCTCAGTTTGGTAACCCATCTGCCATGTATACCAGTGATGTCAAGGCAATATGGAAGTATGATATTGACAGGAGTGCTGTCCTGCAGAGGGGCATTGTGGCCCTCTCTGTGACCCCACCAGCTGACGCTCCTGTGGGGAAATACTCCCTGTCTGCAATGACAGATGGTGGAACAACCGATCTAGGAACCTTGGTGGTGCTCTTCAACCCCTGGTGCTCTGGTAAGAAGCAGAGCTACAGCCCTACAGCCCAATCTGTGACTAACAGTTAAATATACTGATGCATTTTAAACGAATTCAAAAGGATTCACAGACATTTGCTTCTTGTGGAAGCAAAAAAAACAAAACAAAACAAAAAAACAGTCAGAAGCTGTACAGTTCAACTTTGGATAACTCTCAAAAATGTAAGTTCACATCACTGACCATTAGATCAATGTTCAGATAGTGCTGGTTGCTGAACTGAAGAGTTAAAACAAAGAATTGTATAGTACCTTATTACTTATATAATTCATATCATTTAGTCTGCGAAACCAGACAAATAATACAATAACTTAAAAAAAAATATCAATTTGAGTCAGTGTGCTAATGAGTTTGCTAAGGATGCTTGCATTATATTTGCATGTGTCTGCAGATGACTGCGTGTATCTCCCTGATGAACGGGAAAGACAAGAATATGTGATGAATGAGGATGGAACCATCTACACAGGAACATCACACTGCATACGTTCTCGGCCCTGGATCTTTGGCCAGGTAAGCACCAGAGTGTTGCCATACTTGTCCTGCCATATTTGGCCAATGTTTTGAAGGTTACTCAAAAAATTTCATGATTGTCACACAAAAAAAGTGATTTGTATGAGAAAAAGGAAGATTAACTAGTCAATTATCTGTCAGTTTTATACTTTACATAAACCTGTAATAATTAGTAATATGTGTGAAGTAAGAAAACTAAAAATATATTTATGTAGAAATTAGCCTAAGCATATAGTCCTATCAAAAAGGAAGTTTTAATAGGACTGTATACAGCCATATGAAAAATAAAGTACATCCCATGATTCAATATCAATACACAAACTTTTATTTTGTGCATTACTTTATCAGGTTCTTGCATTGATTTGAAGAGATTTTGTTGCACTCTTCATCATAGTGTAAATTCAGTTCATTGAGGGTTGCAGGCATTTGTTTATGCACACCTCTCTTAACCCTGTAAAGCTTGAACCATGAACTGTGCTGCGATATTCTTTTTAAAGAAAAGAGGCTTTCTCCTGGCAACTCTTCCAAACAACTCATACTTGTTCAGTCTTTTTCTAATTGTACTGTTGTGAACACCAAGATTTAACAGGCTAACTGAAGCCTGTAGAATAGCTCTTGGATTTTTCCAGTTATCCTGAACATTGGATGGTCTGACCTTGGGGTGAATTGACTTGTGACATCTTTCCTCCTTGGCACTGTGTCTATTGTGTGATTACAGTCCTATTAAAATTGTACTTTTCACATGTGTATGTGTGAGTTTTGACAGCAACATAAAATTACAACAAGAATATAACCATACAATTATTTAGAGAAACCAGATTCATTAAAACCAGAAGAAAATAGAGTAATTAGACTTGATTGTTGTTGGGTTTTTTTTTACTTTTTAAAATCATTTTAGGGTTTTTAACCTTACTATATAAACTGCTTTGAGGCAACTTTTGTTATGATTTGGCACTAGATTTTAAAAAAAAGACTTGATTTGAATTGTGCCCAAGCACTAAAAAACTTGGATCAAAGTATTATAAAATTGTGATTTGTCTACTAGTCATAGGTGACTTCTTATATCAGACTGACAGTATTGATGTTTCCCTGATGTATTCACTGGAAGGCAATTGTCAATAATTGTCACACTTAAAAGTGAACATTATTGATGCTGGTCAAAAACAAGAATTATGCAGCTATACTCACCAGTAGCATATTCTGTTTGAAATCCACTTTACATTCTTTTTATTTTTCTATGAGGGAATTAAGAACATTAAATTTTGCTTTTTAATTTGAAGGATATTTGTTATACAGTGCCATGAAAAAAATAAAAAGGTCTTTGAGCTTCTGACTGGTCACAAATTCATGACAAGGATCCCTCAGCTTACAGCCAGATTAATAATAAATTATTTTTTGCAATTGGTATTGTAGCTCTAACTTGTGCTTCTGACACAGTTCGAGGAGGAAATGGTGGACATTTGTCTCAAGATATTGGATGCCAACCTCAAACACAGAAAAGACCCAGCTGATGACACCTCTGCTCGTTGTGACCCCATCTATGTTAGCCGTGTGATCAGTGCCATGGTAGGACCAAGATTTACATACATTACAATTTACATTTAACACTTCATTTAACACCTACAGTACCTTACATGATGAGCTTTTTTTAAGTTAAGTTTTGAATGCCACCTGTTTTAACAATAACATAAACCAAATTTACTCTTGTGCAACCAATGGATGAGCGAGAACGTAGCATTTGACTGATTTACAGATCAACTCCAATGATGATCAAGGTGTACTAGTGGGATGCTGGAATGGCAGCTATAATGATGGATGCAGCCCCACCTACTGGACTAGTAGCATTAGCATCCTCCAGCAATGGTTACAAAACCACTGCAATCCTGTTAAGTACGGACAGTGCTGGGTGTTTGCTGCCGTAATGTGTACAGGTACTGCGAATACTGTGTTGTTTATGTGTTTCACAGTGTTGCCATGAGCTTTAAGCAAGACTGAGATGTTATTTGACTTGATCATTTTGTTGTCTGTGATTTCAGTGATGCGATTCTTTGGTATTCCATGCCGTGTCATCACCAACTTCGAATCTGCCCATGACACAAACAATAGCCTAACTATTGAGCAATTTTATGATGACTACGGAATACATAGCAAGGAGACCTCAGAAAGTGTCTGGTAAGACATTCAGACAGTCAATCAGATGTGCAAGCAAAAACAAAACTTTATTATTGTTTTCCTGCTGTTTAAGGTTAAAATTGATGTTGGGCCTGACGTCAATAAAATTGAAAGTATTCAGTCTCTTTTATTACTTTATATTATGGTCAGTGTTTTAATGTAAATGTTATGAACAATCGAAACAAAGGAACGCATGCTTCTGTTAAAGTTACATAATGATAAAAATACATACCAATGTGCTCCAGAGTGTTCCCTGTGATACTGGAGGAAGATCTATTAAAAAAAAACAGAAGACTAATCAACGGGAGTATCAAAGAAACTACTGATTAACAGCATGGCAATATATCATAAGATGTTTTCACACAGACAGAGCTATTGTATTACACAAATAAAAAAAAAAAAAAAAACCTCAAGGATTTAGACTGAGAAGCTTATCGTTATTGTGCAGGAACTTCCATGTGTGGGTGGAGGGATGGATGAAACGACCAGACCTCATGAAAAGTGGTATCTATGATGGCTGGCAGGTCTTGGATCCCACTCCACAGGAAAAAAGTCAAGGTAAAAACTGTTTTGTTTTTGTTTAGAAATAAATGCCGTGAGACAGACGCACAAATTAATAACTCCACTGAGAATAAGTTTGTGGGTTCTTTAAAAAATGTTTTTGTTAAATTTGTAAAAGTCAGACTTTGGTTTTTGCTGTTCCAGGTGTATTCTGCTGTGGTCCAGCCCCAGTCAACGCCATCCTACGTGGTGACACAAATGTCAAGTATGATGTACCATTTGTTTACGCTGAGGTCAACGCTGACATTGTCAAGTGGATGGTCTGTACCAGTGTTATAATAGAGTGTTATAATAGAACTATCTGAATACTATACAGTCTGTCTACACAATCTGTATTTCTACCTTTTATCTGAAGAAATAACTCTTTCAGCTCTGTTAAACTCAGCTATAACCCTAATCCTAACCTTAAAAGATGCGGTACCTACCATTTGTACCAAGTTTTCCCTCTTATATGTTATTGTTATTGACACGTCTTCCATAGAGGAAGCAGAGTCTGAGGAAGAGGGGGACGACTTGTTCATCACCAGGGGTGAGGTCACTGTGGCAGTTAAACAACTCCTTGGTGGCATGGCCCCTGGGGTGGATGAGGTTCTCCCTGAGTTCCTGAAGGCTCTGGATGTTGTAGGGCTGTCTTGGTTGACACACCTCTACAATGGAGATCAGGGGCGGTACCTCTGGATTGACAGACTGGGGTGGTGGTTCCCATCTTCAAGAAGGGGGAATAGAGGGTGTGGTCCAACTATAGGAGGATTGCACTCCTCAGCCTCCACTGTTAAGTCTATGCCAGGGTGCTGGAAAGGAGAGTCCATCTGTTAGTCGAACCTTGGCTATAGAAGAAACAATACGTTTTTCATCCCTGTGCATGGGAGTTTGCCCAACCAGTCTACATGTGTTTTGTAGACTTAGAGAAGGTATTTGACTGTGTCCCTCTGAGTATGCTGTGGGAGGTGCTTTGGGAGTTTGGGAAATCTGGCCTGTTTTACGAGTCTTTTGGTCTTTGGTCAGCCGTTGCAAGAGCATGGTTTGCATTGCCGGCAATAAATCGGACTCATTCCCATTCGGTGTTGGACAGCCAGGGCTGCCCTTAGTCACTAATTCTGTTCATAATTTTTATGGACAGAATTTCTAGGCTTAGCCAAGTGGTGGAAGGCTTCCACTTGGGTGGTCTCAAAATGTAATCTCTGCTTTTTGAGGACGATGTGGTTCTGTTGGCTTCATCGGGTGGTGGCCTCCAGCTCACACATTCAATTGTGCAGTCTTGCACAAAGCATTGACAAATTTCTGATTTGATGTTACATTTCTCAGATCGGTACAGATGGTTCAAAGAAGAAAATGTACACTGACTCCATGTCAGTGGGTCAGAACATCTCTACCAAGGCTGTTGGCTCTTGGAAAAGGGTCGATATCACTGACAGCTACAAGCACAGGGAAGGTAAAACAAATCTACAATGTTCATTTGCATTGCACATGTTAACTGGACATATTATTTGGATATCTGTTTGGTAACATTCTAGTACAACTGCTAAAGGCAGCTTGAGTTCAAATGATCCAGGACAAGTTAGGAATTCAGTTATTTCTTGGTATAGATTTTTAGTGATGGAAGAAGACCTGAAGAAGTCATATGACATTTTAGAATTTAAGAAGTAATCATCTTATAAAATGTAAAAATTAACTGATTTTGTCTGACCCTTTGCCTTAAAGTAAAAACCGAGCTTACAAGACGGGATCTGTTGTTTTAACAAGACAAAAAAGTAAGATAGTAATAGTTAATCTCTGTATTAATTTCATTGTATTTATGATCCATTAATTTGGGCTATGCAAGATCTAAGATGAAGCTAGTCCCTAATTAAATTTTCACACAGCTGTTTATTTTGTCTTACTCAAAACAGATAATTGCTGGATCAAAAGTAACACAGACACTATCGAAGAGCCATTAGTAATACCCTAAAAACTAACCAGACTACTACAGGTTTTGAGAGTTACGTTCATGGGTATTTTGTTAAGGTACCTGGGTCATTGATGCAGTGTTTTCTATTAATAGAGTTTTGAGTCTTGTTATTCATTATGTTCTCTGTGCATCTTATGTTTCCTAGTTCAGTTTGCTTACGGTCTTAAGTTTAGGTTGTCTTTGTTGTTGGTTGGTCCTGTTCATGTCTTTGTCTTGTCTCTGTATCCTTCCCTCAGCGTTCCCCCAGTTAGGTCAGCCTTATCTTCACGTTTGTCTAGTTGCCTGTTTCCCCAGTCATGTCTCTGTGTGGTGCTCCATCTCTCGTCCCTCGCTGTCTCGGCCTCTCTGTCCCTTGCTCCCTTGCCCTCTCTCTCCTCCCTCTGTTCCCTGGGTTTCATCTGTCTGTGTCTCAGTATGTGTGTTTCTCCTACTTCCTGTTTTAGTTTGACAGTCTCTTGTCCTGTGTGTTCCAAGTTCAGCTGTGCTTCCCCTGTCTCATCAGTTGATTGTGTTCAGCCATGTTCCCCAGGTGTTTCCTCTCTGTCCTGAATCCCTCTCATGTATTTATTGTCTGTGTCTCCCTTCGTCCAGTGTCGTGATCTCCCTCATTCTCCAGCTGTGCGTTCTGCCTACTTGTCTAGTTCCCAGTATCTCCCAGTTCAGTTTTGCACTTTCTATAGTTCAGCAATAAAGCTGCTTTTTGAGTTTAGTTTTGCCTCCGAGTCTGCATTTTGGGTCCTCCAATCCTGCCCGCTTCACACAACACTTACCATATTTCCCTACAGGCAGCGAAGCGGAGAGAGCCATCTTCAAACGTGCAATCAGAATGAACTCAAAAGAAGGTCATGGATGTGACATAGAAGATGCACCCCAGTATGTTGAGATGAAAATCGAAGAGGTAAAACTCAAAATGCAAAACTGGGAAAACTTTATAATGCTATGTGGCAATTTGTGTTATTACAACATGATATAAAAAGAGGAATGTGTTGATTTGGTCAAAATTCACAATGCA
>VVHJ01040128.1:13174-23777 GCA_015107715.1 Tylochromis polylepis | reverse complement strand
TAACCCCCTCCCCACCCCCCCCCCCCCCCCCCTCCCCAAAAAAAACAAAACAACAAACAAACAAAAAACAAAACAACCGTACTCTGAATATTACCTGGTAGTTCATAATTTTTTGCTTTGAACAGAATTTGTGCCGTTTGGAATTTCACTAGATTAGCAAGAATAGTGAGTTTGTATGATCCCTGTAACCTGCATTGTGGATGATTCGAACTGCTTTTTTTTTTTTGAAGAGTAAAAAGTGAATGTGATGTACTCTTTATAGTCATTGCCCCAGACCTCTGCACAATAGCTTAAGTAAGGTGAAACCAGTGAACAGTAGAGAATATGAAGTGATGGCCCGTCTAACACCTGCTTTGCCTTGTTTAGGATTGCAATTTTCTTCCCAGTCTTTTTGAGACACTCAATATCTGAAGTTCAATGAGATTAAATTACATAATTAAGTATGTGTATTTATAGAGGCAGCAGACAAGACTTTGAATTTTAAACCTTGTTAGTCAAAAGTGGCATCACACTTAGTGAATGTAGGCGACTTGGACAGTTTTCCTCACGGTGTTCCTTTCATCTCTGTTGAATAGCAGACATTCACCAGAGGAAGAAAATCATGAGGAAAAATTTGCCCTTATTGAATTTTATTTTTCCTTTTCATCATGTGGAAACAGTATCACTTTTGACAGACCTTAATTTAAAATACTCAGAGCAATAAAAAACAGTAAGACCACTCTCTTTAACGTTAAACCGTTTTAATGTCTTTATTGTCCAAAGATAGCTCAACCCTTGTGATTTTAGTGTCATTCCTTACAGCATCAACTGCAATGTCATTCAAACACGCATAAAAATTCTTGATGTCATAGAGGAAGTTTCTCAGGAAAGGAAACTTTTTAATCCATCATAAGAAACTTTATAGGAGCTCTATACTAACTGCGTAAACATTGCAATGCAAACCTTCCCGTTGCAATTTCTTACAAAAAATAAAATAAACTTCTCAATGAGAACTTTTAGAATGAACAAGAGCTCCCACAGAATAGTGCACATGAACTTTATATATTATACACTCGTTGTCATCAAAATATAATATTAAGTAAACCAAACACCACACAGTATTGGTCATATATTTACATTCTAGTCTGTGAATTGCTGTACCTATTCAGGTAAGCATGTTCCAAAGGTGGTACTGACACTACAGATGATCAAGTAGACCAAGGATGATCTGACACATCAGTCTGTCCTTTATTGGCTAGAGTGAGTTTAACCGGCACAAGTAACCACGTGATGTTTGACAAAAATATATATTGGCAGCTTTGTTTAAGTCTTATTGGTATGATTGTCTTTTTTAAGATCGAGGAAGGACCTGAGCAATCGTGTCCCGCGCGCTCTGAGTGAGCCGTTCTGGGAACCTGACCTCATACTCTACTATCAGGTCTCCCCGACGATCAGGTCGTTTGGGATAAGGTAGCCCTTCCCCGCTAAGTCGTCGTTTCATCCCCGGATGCACAATATCTGTTGATGACACAGTGACTGTTCTGCCATCTAGTGTGGGTGCATTGACTGTACAGCCACACAAAGCCTGGTGGAACAGAAGAGAAGATTGAGAGAAAAAAAACAACAACCCCCCCCCCCAAAAAAAACCCCAAAAAACATTAGGAACTCCATTTAACTTCATCTGTCATTTAGTTAACATTTAAACTGATAAAAAATGTACTCTTAACTTACATCTCTGAGTGAGATCTTGGCGGTGTAAATGATGTCAGAGCCGTCACGTTTGAACACTGGATGTGGCTTGTCTTTCAACACAAACACGATGTCAGCTGGAATGTTTATAGGAGTCTCGTCTCCCTCTTTAGGAAATGTAATTTTGGTGCCCTCTTTCCAGCCTTTCTTTATTTGCACTTCTAGGATTTTCTCTTCTTTCCTTAACGTTCGGCCGTCAGGGTTCAGCCTTTTCCGAGAGATTTTCATTTTTTTGGTGCAACTTGACAACACTTCCTCCAAGGTCACCTGGAGATCGTGAACTACAGGAGGGTCCTGCTGCTTCTTTACCACACTAGTGTGACCGCCCATACCAGAGCTGAAGGAGCGAGGGAAACCACCCATTCCACTGCCACCCATCCCAAAGCGGGCAAATGGGTCATCAGTGTCCATTTCCTCATCCATGCCTCCATTGCGCCCACCAAAGAATTGTTCAAATGGGTTACGTCCACCGAAGAACTCTGCAAAGATGGCATGGGGGTCACCCTGGAAGGTGTAGCTGAAGGTGCCAGGAACACCACCACCACCACCACCACCAGTAGGGCCTCCGCCTTTCAGTCCTAGAAGCATAGTAGAAACAGTCAGATTAATAGGAATCAGTTTGGGTTTGGCACACTGCATTAAGTTTGTTTTGGTTTCTTATTCTTGTAAGAAACAGTTGTTAGTCATCATTATCTTACTTTTGTGCAACTTATTTACTGCAAATTACTAATTTTAGATTTTTAATAATAATGGTTTAATAATGGTTTTAAAATATTTTATTTATCTTTTAAACAATAGTATGAACAAAGTTATTTTGTGTTTTGATTTTGCAAGCACCCCTTAAGGTAAAGTACAAAAGCAGATGTGAAACTAGCATAACACTAAAAGCAGCCAGGAAACGGGGCTAAAACACATTTGTCATGTTAGAATGAATAGCACAAAAAAGAAAAATGTGGCACAAGCCTACTAAGCTATATAGCAGCTGCTGATTAACTGTGTGCCAAATATTACTTGTCAGCATCCTTATTTGGAAATGCTCTCTGTTCAGGAGGTACCAAGAAAAATGTGAATAAATACAACATGAATGCTTGTGTAATACTGTGATCCCAGGGGATAACTGAGGTTTCCACTGCTTCTGTGCTGTTTTAGTTGCACTGGATAGGTGATTTTTCACATTTTTACCAGGCTTTACTAGGAGTACCTTAAGTATTCCATGAGAGTAGCTAGGATATGTCCAGTGGGTCCAGTGCATGGGGTCGCACTGGACCCACTGGCGCCTCTCTACCAATACCCTTGAGCTAGAGTACTGTTAATCTCCCAATGTCCATCATCATTGTCTAATAGCATGAACAGGAGCAGTGGTGGACTGCAGCTTAGTACATTTACTCGAGTACAACGCTGAAGAACTTGGAGTTTATGCTTCCACTTTACTATACTTTGGATGTAAATTTTGTACTTTGATATCCATTTATTTTAAAGCTTTACTTTGTCATTGACTTTGAAGTCTTTAAACTATAAGCATATTATTATTCTTTATACTTTGTTGCAATGTTAAAACATCTGTCCTAATACTTAAGTAGAATTTCCCACCCTTTCAGGTTTTCGTACACTAAAAATATCAACACAGAGTTCAGCTAGCCGTCGTCAGGGCCTAAACGCCGAACACTCGCCCCCTTCCTGTCCCGTCAGATGGCAGAACCCTCCAGCTTCTCTCCGTGCTTCACTAAGTTCTTGCAGAATAATGCAATGCGAGTTTTTCCGTCAGAAGAGACAAGAGACAAGAGACAAGCCCCTGACTGAAGGTCAGAGGACAGGAGGCGAGCCAGGACAGCGCCATGACACACAGGATTACCCCAGTTTAGTCTGCACATGTTCAGAACTGTTATGTTTCAGCCCAGCTATGTTGACAGCTCGTAGCCCCAACTGTGTTAAACGTTATTTTGACGGTGCCTTGATGATTATTCACTCCACAATACTGAATGATTTAGAAAACTTACCCTCTTCTCCAAATCGGTCGTATATATCTTTTTTCTTAGGGTCGCTCAAAACGTCGTAAGCTTCAGCAATCTCCTTGAATTTCTCCTCGGCTCCCGGTGACTTGTTTTTGTCAGGATGATAACGCAGAGCCTGCTTACGATAAGCTTTCTTGATGTCGTCCTCTGATGCTCCTTTCTTAATCCCCAAAATCTCATAGTAGTCTTTACCCATTTTGACCAACCAACGGTCTAAAGTGTTATAGCTGTTGGTAAATTGTTGGTGAGGAACTTCTACCGCACGTCCTCAGTCCCGTCTCAACTCACTCTGCTCAGCCCCGCATATTTTCTTTATAAACAGTGTGGAAACTTCGAGAGTTTTCCATAACCAGCCTGAACAAGCTCCACGGTGACGCTGCGGCAGGGATACGCCCAGCTGGACGTCACGCCATGATGCCTTCATGTGCTGTCGGACATGTTTCTGCAACCTACGTTCCATGCCTAATCCAGGAGTGTCAAACGTATTTTAGTTCATGGGCCACATACAGCCTAGTTTGCTTAAAAAGGGCTAGATCAGTGTAAGTACTCCAGAACAACCTACTCAAAACCTTTTCTGCTGATTAAGCAGAATTGTTAAAAAAAATTTTTATATTAATGACATATAAAGCTCTATATGGCCAGCCTCCTGAGTATGTATATGTATGGGCCTCTCAGATCAACTGATCCGGGTCTCTTAACTGTTCCACAATTTTATTTTAAAACCAGAGGCGATCACTCATTTGAGGTTGTGGTGCCTAAACTTTGGAGAAGCCTTCCTCAGGCTGTCGGGTCAACTGAAGCAGTGGTCTGTTTGAAAGCACTGCTGAAAACGTATTTTGTAGGTCAGCTTTTTTCTATTAGTTTTGGCCATAGTTTACAGCTGATGTGTGTATTCGAGTCTGTATGTTAGAATTCACATAAGACCGTCTGTTTGACTTTGTGTCTGTATGCTGGGATATATATACTTACCTTTAATGTGCAGTTTTATACAAACTGTGTGTTTTAAAAAGTGCTGTACAAATAAATAAATTACTTAAAAGCATAAAACTCTTATATGTAGAGTATTTGTAAGTAAAGGGCATAGTACTTTATGTCCATACATTTTCGCTCTTGTGTAGTAATGCTGGCAATACGTAATTTTACCGGGAATAGCTGAGCATTTTGTTGAAAAATGTTAATTCAGGACTTTTCTCCAATTTCCACACCCCAGCTTCTGCAAAGCCATCGCTAGGTTGTTTCTGGTATGTTTGACGGCCCTCACTGTGTTGATAAACATAGCTTTAGGTTTATTTTGATGCAAAACAAGATGACAAGACCACTTCTGGTTACTCCAAAATATTCCAAACATTAGAAAAATTCCATCCCCACATGTCCCCTGGCATTATTGGCTTGGCACACCAAATGCAGTCTGAAACTGAGTGAAACTTCCACGCTTGGGTGTGGCCCAGATTTAAGACAAATAAATTCACTGGTTACTGGCTGGCAGAGCGATGAACAGGAAGGTGTAGGGCAATAACACTGTGCCATCAGAAGGGATCAGCCTTTTTTAGACCTGTTACCTCAGTTGGAGGAAAGCAGACAAGAAAAATGTGAAAGAGATACAGTAACTGCCATGTTTGATGGGATTAAATTGCTTAACTTGGCTGTATTCTACCATGTAGTCGCATAGTCTAGAAGCCCCCTTTTTCATCTTTTTAAGCTACATTTTTCTTTATCTCTGTTTTGCACAAACTGATTTAAATGTTGAAGCTAGATAATACATAAATATAATGATTTGCTGCCACTGCTTAGACCACCTTTTCATTATTATTATTATTATTATTATTATTAATCACTTTTTTATTTGACTTAAGTAAAAAAAAACACAATTGCATAAACAAACTAGAGTTTTATTATTTACTCTATAGAAATCTACCATATTGAGTGAACACTTTTGCCTGTCAGTGGGTAACCAGCCACAGTTTGAGAACCTCTGCCTTAGAGGAAAGGTTCACTGCAAATTAATTCAGACACCATAATCAAAACAAAAAATGATGTGATATTCTTTGGGAAAATGGGCCCCCATCTCACTTGAGCTCCAGAGACTTTAATATAAGTTAATATAACTATGCACTGGAGCAACAGTGGGGTTTATGGTAACATAGCCCCTCAGTACCATACTATATAAATAATTCACTATGTTTTATCAAAAAGTGTTATTTGTTGTTTAAGCAATACATGGCTAAATCTTATTTTTAAAATCACAAGTATCACTAGACTCCTGTCTGAACTCTGTGGGTTTCCTCTGTGTCATTAGCTGTTGTACAAAGACAGCACTGGGTTGTATAAAAGTAATATATACCAATTTGTAAGACAAGCTTCTTTGTCATGCGAAGGAAAACCTGTTTTCCAGGGTTAAGAGTGCTGTTGCCAGTACTACCTGAAAGGGTGGTAACAAAAAGACCCACCCAAATCACTGTAGCAGTCTCCTTTTTTTCTTTTTTTTTTGTCATAGGACAAGAGGTGGGGTACACCCTGAGCAGGTCGTCAGTCTATAGTAAGATTAACAACACACCAGACTGAGTAGAGACATACAGTAGGGACATTCACACTCATACATTTGAGTAGTTTAGAATCACCAGTTAACCTAACCATAAACCTACATTTATTGGGGTTTTGCTGTCATTCCCTTTGCTTATTACCATTACCACTGCTTATTTGGAGGCCTGCACAGAAGCACTTTTACACTGACTGAAAACAACTGTCCATAGGTAAATAATGTGTATTTACCTATGGACAGTGGCAAACTGACACAATTGCACTACGATACATTAAGCACAAATCCCAACTGCATGTTGCTCGACTTGGACGATGCTGTCCATTGGTCAAATGTTGACTGGTTGAAAAGTGATTCTGAAAAAGGAAATAGAGCAAAAGAGTTCACCAGTAATACATTAAATTTGAGACATTGAAGTGACACATGACAGGCAATTAAAAAAGCAAACTTTATTAATACAACACTTAATTTACAAGGAAAAGATGACCCATTGGCTTTGAAAAGACTAAGCAGACATAAAGTTTAAATAATGTAGTTTCAGTCAAAAAGTCTCCAAAAAAAGCAATTAAACATAAAAAAGCACCAGATAATTGAGAAAATGTCACTGCAGGAAAAAAAAAACTTTTCTACAATCTCTTATTCACTTGACAGAGCTGCCCTTTAGACTGCAAAAAAAAATCCTTTAATCTCGGCATAGACTCGACCGCTCCCAGTGCTCGAATCCCATTGGCTACATCACTGATAAGCCGGGCGTGTACGCGCCATTGATACGGGAGCTGATTGGCCGCGGCACGATCGCAGTGCTGACCTATGGTGCACGGCTCTGTGCCTCAGCAGTTGCGTGTTACTCCGCTCATTGGACGGTCTCCTGCCACTCATCTGGGATACTAAGGAAGGGGTGCAAATTGCCAAGATGAAGCACTACGAGGTAAGTAGTATATATGAAACTTTACCAGTTAGTGGAGCTACAAATGAATGAATTAAATAATCAAACAAGTTCCCAGACAATTCTCCAAATCGGTGTAAAGAGGTTTAAATTTAAAGCTTTAAATGTGAGCAGTGAAAATAGCACGCTGCTGCATCGCCGCCTCTCATATACTGTGGGCTATATGAACGAGGTGCCTGTTGTGGCCTGTTGTCGTTAAAGTCGCGGTTTAATTGGCTAATACTGTATCCGAAACACAAGCAACAGCCGCTGATATGATTAATTATACTTAAGCTGAGCGTTGATAAGTTCTCAGTGTAGGCTACTTCTCTGTTAGCTGAAGACTGATAATTGGGTGTAGGATAATGGTCGGCATCATCGCCATCTCTGGCTGGAGTGACTCATGGCGCTTCTTATCTTATTCTTACCCAATGCAGGTGAACGGTCAAATGCGGTCAGCACTTCTAAATTAACCCCCTGTAGTATAACTGTGAGTTTAAAAAAGAATAAAAAAAAATATATGTTAAATGTAGTGGAATGAGTACAATTAATGAGCTACTTGTATATTAAGAAGGAAAAACGTTCATAAGGGCCTATTTACTGCTTTATCACAAACGTGAAAAGCTTCCTGTTGCAAGCAGCCGTTTTACTAGTGCAAGCACCTTACGTTTCTCCAGATGTTAACAGTTTCATGAGCACAAAAAACCCATCAGACAGGATCTGAAGCAGTCTAACAGAAACCAACCCACCCAGTAACTGCTCTGGCTCCCCCTTTCTCCGTTGACAGGTGTCGCTTTTGAGACCTGTTGGCAGGATTAAAATTTAAATGAGAAAAAAAAGACCGAAAATCATTTTTTTTTTAAAAAAATATCTAAGAACAAACTTTATTAGAGTATCTCTGAAGTAAAATGCATACTTGTATGCGTTTAAATTTTATAATACAATAAATAATTTACTAAACATTGGTTTAATTTAATAATTTCTTCTTCTTTACAATGCATCAGCTTTATTTGCACTGTAAGGGCTTTTTTCTGTGCTTACTATCTGCCTACAGCACACTAGGGGATGCAGCCCTTATGGTAAATTAATTTAAAGAAATGTGTACATTTCATGGATTTATGACTGCTTATTGTACTTCATTAAATTTCTGGTGTTTTACTCTCACTCTGGCTAAAACCAGTATGGGAGGGTGCCAAACATTCCTCAGTACAGGATAAAAACTTGACTGGCCAATGTGGCATAACTGTCTCTTAAGAGCTCTAATCAAGCTGCCTGACTCACCGTATCTCGTCAGTTATGTCCTCCTGAACTTGTGTACAAGCCCTTTACCTGGATTTGAAAATTCTAAACATTTTGGATGTGCACATGGAGTTACTGTGTAATAACCAGACATATGCCGGAGCCACATGGAATCAAATAGACCAGGTGTTTATACTAAAATTTGTTTGGCAAAAATTATAATCCCTATTAAATTGGTCAGTATTCACGAATATTAAACATGGTTGTTCACTGACTTTTGAGGCAACATGCATATGTTAAAATTTAATTAACATCATATCTGTTGTTCCTTGTCTGACTCTTGGAAACCAAACAGCTAAACTGGATTCAGAGCACTCTGTCATCTTGACTAACTTGACTTGAGCTAAACTCAATCCACCACATCTTGGGCGCTGTACAATGAAGTGAATTCAACATACCCAGGCTATCTTTCTGTTATCTAGGTTCACTTAGTCAGGATAAGCAGTCACATGAGGCAGATTATTAACTACCTAATGTAACTCTGTGTTTCCCCTGCACGTTCACACAAAAGTGGTAGCATTGGCAGACAAATTACAAACATGGACAAGTGTACAGCCATCAGAATGGCTGTTTTTTACAGATAGAACTGTAATATAAAAATATGAATCAGAATCAGAATACTTTATTAATCCCTAAAGAGATTATGTGGTTCCAGTTGCTCCAAGACAATAAGAACAGTAACAGACTGAACTAAATTAAATAATACAGTATATTACAAAGTTACAAAATATAAGACATGACTCTAATATATACAAATAGCTCAATTACAAATATCCATAATATTACAGAGATTAAATATATATGATTGACATTTCACTCTGTTTTATTTTATACTTGTTGATCTCTAATCTGGAACAAGACCTCCGTAGCAGGTTAGGTTCACAGCACAAGTTACTATGGCGATGTAGCCCAATAAGAAGTGAACCTCCTTTGTAGTCCTGAAAAATCAGGTTTACCCTGAAGTTAACTGGATAAGACAAAATCCTGCTTCGTACTACAGTGGTGAGAGCATCTTTGCAAAACAAAATTCAGGACAATGACCTTTCCCCCCCCCCTTTCTAGACTATCTTATTGTTTTGGTTTTACCAGTTAAATCTCTGTTTTAATGCATTTACATCAGATGGCACCAGAGAGCATCTTCACAGTCAATCAACATGTAATGAATATCTAGAAGTGTGTACAGAAACCAAAATGTTTCTACTTTGATTGGTGAAAATTTTTTAAATGATTTCTTACCTTGAATAAATAGGTTCTGTGTAGTCATTATGCAAGTCCACTTTAGCAACTTAAGCTTGGTGCTCCCTGTTTCCCACTCCCACCTCAGAGTGTATTAGCAGCACAGACTGTCACCGCCAGAGCTTTTATATAGATAGATGAGACGGGGGGAGGTGCTCAGGCGGAGGGTATGCCTGACACAGAAACTGAGGATAGGATAGGATTATTTCTCCAAAGTGTCAGCAGTAGTGTCATGTGTCTGCCTCAGTTTTTTTGTTGTTGTTTTTTCTCATGTGACTACTTTTTTCAGTACAATAATAAACCAATTAAATCACTTCATTACAAGACAGGCTGCCTTGCAAAAATGACAAAACAATGGTCAATGTGGCATCTGAAAAAAAACCAAAACTACTATAAACCTCCTTTTTTAGGTTTCCAGGTCATCTCTCTTTAGTTTTTGGTTTTAATTCTTGTTGTACATTAAATCAAAGCGATGTGAAGATGAGCAAGTGTTCATAATTCTGATGTTTAAAACTTTTAGCCATGAATTGTAAATTATGAGCGGCACTAAGTTATTTTTTTATTTATTCATCTATTTTTTTTAACCAGAATAACATTCAAATTTGGCCCCTGTTTAAATCTGATGTTTGGATACAGTTAGTGGACATAAGGGTGAATCGTTACACAAGATGGTCTGCATGTATACATCCAAATCCAAGTTTGGATCTGATCCTGCTGCCACTTCTGAATGCATGTCTTTCATTCATTCTTTGAAATTGCATCCCAAGTCTTCATTCTAAGGTAGTGGAATGGCGAGGTTTGCCAAGGGGAATGCCCTGACTAAGCCCTCAGACTTGGAGGGGGGGGGGGGGGGGGGTTCCCCCCTGG
>VVHJ01040126.1:14429-29049 GCA_015107715.1 Tylochromis polylepis | reverse complement strand
AAAGAAGACATCAGAAATAAATCCATCCAAGAAAAGACTAGGAAAAAAAAACAACAAAACACTATTGGCCCTTCAGCCACGATCCAGCCTCTGTAATAACAGATGTCCTACTTAATCCATCCTCGCTTTTTGCATCTTTCAGCTGGATCCTGGCAGCCTTATATCAGGACATCGTCATCATCAAAGGCTTTTCCTCCTCACGTTTGTTCAACAGGTTTGAGAGCATAAATGACGAGAAGAAGAAAAATTCCACAGCGTAGCTGAGCTCAAACAGCTCCAGGTTCATACTCAGCATCCACTCAAAGACAGCAGACAGGTGGATGTAGAAGTACTCGCTCTGAACGAACAAAACAGTATCTGAAGGTTTCTGGGTTAAGGGTGTGTCATTGGTGTACTGATGGGGCAGAGTTAGCACGTAGTCACGGCAACCACAGCTTAAATCTGCTCACCAGTCTAGCCACCCTTTGCAACCTACAATGAGAAACATTTGACCTTTACTCATAGAACTGAAGTTAAATTCAGTAACCATTCATCTTTGACTATTGTTCCCACGTGGACATGTTTTAACAGCACAGCAATCAGTTTTAATTGTAAACCTCATGAATGTTGTCACAAAAACCAGAAAGAATAACTTCCCCAGTCACTGCAGACTGATATCAGCAACTAACCATACGTAAAAATATATAAGAAACCCATAAAAGTAAGTAATAAAAGTGAGCCGTGCAGAAAGAAAAACTCTGCTTCTCTGCACAGTCAATAGATTCTGTATTCCTGATGTCTGCAAACTTTCTTTGCATGACCTATTTCTGACTCTTCTTTCTGACCCCCTCCTCCACCTTAAAGCCAAAGACAAACAAAAAAACCCCCACAAATTCTTGCCTTCACACATAGGTTTTTATAAATATTTAACAGTAACAAAAATTTTATGATAGTATCATTAATGAACTTTTTTATTTTTCCCTGAAAATATTGGGCCACACAGCTTGAGAATGGTAAATGGACTGATTCTTAAATAGTGCTCTTCTGCTCTCCCGGAGCACTCAAAGCACTTTATGCAACATACCTCATTCACCCATGGACTTTCTTTTCCCCCCCCCCTATGCTTAAGTACCTTCTATCTAACATTTACACTCCCATCAGAAGGCAACTTGGGCTTAGTATCGTGTTCAAGGGTATTTAGCATGGAGGCTGGAACAGCCAGGGATCGAACCACTAACCTTCCGATCAGTAGATGACTCGCTCTACCTGAGCTGCAGCCACCCCAATCACTGAATCACTGCTAAATGGTAAATGGGCTGTCTTATGTTTCATTGCTGTGCAGCTGATCCTGTAGATCTACAAGGTTGAGGACAAATATGAAGCTAGAAGGAAAAGGAAAGCTGTGGTTAATAATTCACTAAAAGAGGCCATTAATGTGTATCTGCTTCTGTCATATGGACTTCTGTGGCCAGTCCCACTTTGTAAACAGAGCAGCTGACTGGATCCAAATATACCACAGTGCTGAGTTATAACTCGGGCGTTAGTGCTAGAGCTAGCTGCTGAAATGTCTTGTTTAAATCCACACCAATTTAACCCAACAAGAGTTTACTATTAACCTGCGTGCTTAACCAGCCACAAGGTTGATGGGCATGGCTTAAGCAACAACAACAATAAAAAAAAGTTGGCTCCATGATTTCTGAAAGGATACAGATGATGCTCGCAAATACTTGAATCACAGTGGAGATGATTCGCAGTGGGTAGAGAACCTTTTCATATCCAGAGAGCGCACACTTCCCTGTCAGCATGGTGAGGAGGGCCGTGTAGAAGCACACGCACATGAAACTGATGGCAGCCCCGAGGTAGTGAAGGAGTGACACGTGAAATGGCTGTGGAGGACATTCAGCATCAAATCCAGCAGTCAGAAGAATAACAGGTTGTTTAAATCAAGGCTAAGATTGCTATGAAGATTGTGAAAGGTGTTTGCGTGTGAGTGAGAACTATCAAGAGGTGTGCTGTGAAAAATGGGATGTCACCTAACAGGTTTATGATTTGAAACACTTTCCAAGTATTTGGGTGGTAAATGCCTTTAACCCCTTTGCTTAAATGATAACTGGTTCCCTTTCATTCCTGTTTCACTCACTGATTTTTCTAAAATAGTTATGTCACTACATGTAAGTGGAGTACAACACTACAGATCACGCAGCACAGTGTCATATTTGCCCTTTAATACACAAAAAAACACTATAATCTAAACATAAATGGCACTTTGGTGTGCTTGCGTTCTCATTACAAATGAGATAAAGCTACTAGGTACCCACCTTTATTTGCTGTTTTAGCACAAGTGCAATCAGAAGCTGTTCATCTTTATGATATAAAGGAGTCCTCATACAGATCTGAAATAATTTAACCCTGCAGAAACATCGCCACAGTAAGACGTGCAGCACTTACGTTGCAGTTTCCGGCTGCGAATGCCCCCATGGCTGCAATCACACCGAAGACCAGTGCAAACTTGCTCATCATGGACTGACTTGAGTGTCTCTCCATAATATGGGCATGGTGGAATATGCAGAACAGCAGAACTAAAGAAGAGATCGCAGTTGGTGTGACACACATCCCTCATATATATATATATATATAATGATTTAGGCATTTAGCAGGTAAACTCACACATGAAGGATCCGGCGTTGATTGTGGCTGTAAAAAGTGAATTTTCTGGTGGATATGTTCCACTTGAGCTGAAATAACATATTTGTTTGTTTTATTCGGTCTCAATATTTCATTCCAAGGAAGAAGAAAAATGAAAGGGTGCATTTAGTCTTCTTTTACCTTATTGTAGGAACCAAGCAGCATCCACTATCAGTATGATTCACCCTGCAGTAGTTGCCATTACCCCTGAGAACAAAGTAATGCCATTTTAGAGGATGCATTATTAAATAAACACTGGGTCATATTTAAAACAAGATAAGGATGATTTAAAAAGTCACCAGCCAGTGAGGGCGCACACATGATTGTTGGAGAAGGCTAGCCCGTATCTGGAAATATAAAATAAAATAAAAACTGTTAAAAATCTGCAAACATCAAACCAGAATCTGGCTGCTTTGCTTATCGCCCACTTTTCCATGAATAAAGGGAATAGCACTTTATTGTTCACTGCATGGATAACAAGGCAGAATGAAGGAAGTGTCACAGCATGTGAGCATCAATGCCAAGCACATTTTCGGTTTAGTGTGACTCAGTCGTTAAAGTCGTTTGTTCAACAATATTTTCTTTTTTCAACATAGTGACAGACACAGTTCACACCCTTGATCAAACAGAACTAGCTGGGTCACATATTTTCAAGCTCCAAAGCTGCTGCTGGTTCACACTCTAACTGAATGAGCAGGTGAGTTTACATTTAGAAGCTGCTCTGACGTCGACGACTGTTTCCACAGACGATGTACAGATAAAATAGTATAATAAAAGATTGTGAAAAGCAGTGAAAATAATATGATGCCATTTCTTTACTTCCTCTTCATGGCCCAATGTTATCAGCATTTCAAAAAATCCCACTGATTTCTGAAAGTGGCAGGAAAATGCAGGTCATATACTAAGCTTGATTATCAAGTACATGGTGTGACATTATCAGGAAAACATTCAGATATGAATAAACTCCATTTACTAGTTTCATGTAGAAAGAGCATTGTTATGACTGATTAAAAATTACATGTTTAAAAATGTTCCCACAGCTTATGACACTGTTACTGTCCAAAAAGAAACTGTGAATCTGTAGTAAACTTACACACTCCACGTTCCAATGAAGGACACCAGGGAAAGACAGATGGGGAAAATAATCCAGAACCCCATGTCTGGATGGTGCTGATGACAAGCAACAAAGAGACTGATTCCAGAGGTCCAGCTGTCTTAAAAATACTCAATGTCAAGTCTCTTTTGGGGTTTATAGAAGCGTCATGGAGTCAACATTAAAAATATATATACAATCAGTGGTAGAACAAAAAAATCAAATCAAATCAAAAATTCCAAATCCTCTATTATAACCTTACTTCAAGTCCTTGGAGCAGACGTTCGCACTGCTGTAGTTAGTTTAGTCTTCCTCCGTCCAGAGGACTACCTCCCTTTTTAAGGCAGACTCTGTCTCTGCCACTCCTTCAAGGCACCACCTTGCTATGTTACAACAAATATTAGGAAACACAGGGTTGGTCTTCTTGTCATTCTTGTCATTGTTTGTTTTTGTTTAAATGGTCTCCCTTCTATACTCCTTGTGAAGCCCGCTACTTCTGTGTTTAACACATATTAAATATCAATTTAAACAGTAAATGTTTCAAGTTGTGCACAGATTTGAATTCTGAGAATTTTCCAGGAAGATAATACACTGAAGGGCTGGTAGGATTATTACATTAGATAAGCTTGGAATGCTTTAAGCCCTGTGTCTTGTTTTTCCTGTCAGGTAGTGACGGAAGGTGGCTAAGTACACCCAGTACAGTCATTTCAATAAATATGAATTTCAGGTACATGTCTGTATGTCTGTGCTGTAGTCTGTTTCATACTACATAACATTTATTCTCTGCCACATTTTGGAGGAAAATATTCAATAATTTTTGTCTACATTCCCCACATAAAATACTGTGCAAAAATCTTGAACAACCCCAACATTGGGAAAAGGCTAAGGTATGCCAAATTACACAAGAACTGGACTGAAAGGTCAGTGGCAAAAGGTCCTATGGACTGATGAATCCAACTTTTTGGTTCAAATCATCATCAATATCGTCAATTTTACAGCCATCTGTTAAACACAGTGGACGCTCTGTCATGGTTTGTAGCTAAATTTCAGCCAGTAGTGTCAGAAATCTTGTCAAAACAGAAAAATACCATCAGATTTTGATCCACCATGCAATACCATGTGGAAAGCATCTGATTGGCACCAGCTTCATTTCTTAGCATGACAATGATCCCAAACACACTACTAGTGCAGTAAAAGCATACCCTAACAGAGAAACACACAGTGGAACTGGAACACTATCAGTCATGGCCTTCCTGGAGCCCACACCTAAACATTATTGAAGCACTGAAGCAGTGTGGGATCATCCTGACAGGAAATGACAAAAAAAAGGCAGTGAGTGTTCAGGCTGTGTTGAAGAATAAAGGTAATCATAGCAAATATTGACTACATGTTGACACATCGACTTTCAAGCTAGCTAGAATTGTACAAACAACATTTTTGTCTCCTTTACTGTATTTCTAAGTATGTTTGCACGTTTCAGTAAATTGCTGCACCTGTTTCCTGTTTTCCTAACAAAAGATGAAAACCTGAGGGGTGACTCAAGACTTTTGCACAGTTACATTTATTCAACACCTGAATTACAGGTTGCTTTGTGGGTAGAGCATTTAAATTGTAAATGCAACACTTATATTTATATTTGATTATCAATATATTTTGTTGTGGATCAATTGAGTGGGGATCATTTAATCGTTTAATTTAAAGTCTGTTTTTCGCCATCTGGTTTTTATAAAAAAGCAACCAAAAGATGACATTTCATGCTTTCTAAACTTTTGGAAATATAATTAAGTGAATGAAACGTATTGGCTGGCCTCCCTAAAGCATTACACGTGAATGGTCTAACAAATCCACAACATTTGATCACAAGAAAAATGAAAAATCGGTGTCAGAAGCAGATATTTCTGTTATATTTCGGAATAATGGAGAAAAAAATTATCTTAATCTATACCTGTAATCTGTGTTCTTGGTCACATTGTTTCAACTCAATTACACGGTGACGTATGGGAAACACAATATTCAGGAGAGGATCGGGGTTTGGGGAGATCATCACCACATTTTTGAGAGCCTGTGTGGCCGAAAGACTGACAGCGGAGAAGTTTTGGGACGTTAAACGTTTTTTGGCGGTGCCAAAGAAAAAGACGTGGCAGCACAGTGTGTCGTCTGTCTGTCTGCCGCGTGGGGTCCTCATTTTCAAAACAAACAAAATGGCGGCGCGCATGAGATGGGGTCTTCAGCAGCTGTTACGGACAAGAAATACGGCTCACTTTAGGTTTGAAATATCCCCAGCGTTGATGCATCGTACTGTAATACCTATATGACGAGTCTGCGTAAAGCATAAACCAGTATTGCGACGCGTCTCTGCATTTGAGACAGAAATTAGCTTTTAGCCAGCTACATAGCTAGTTAGCAAAATAAATGGGGCAAAGCTTTGTACCCAGGCTAACTCCATCCACCTGGGTCTGGTTGGAGCTGTGGAAGAAAGTAGTTTAGTCTAGTGTTAGTTAGTTTAGTAGTTTTCACTGTGAAAATCACGTGGTAGCTGGCACACGGCCGCTAGCTAGTTCGGATACTAAAACTTCATTGTTAGTGAAAAGGTTATGGCCTTGCATAACAGCTCCGCCCGTTTTAAACCGTGCCTTAATAAATAAATGAATGAGTTGAGGGGATATATGGTGTAATGTGGTCTTTGTGCTTCAAGGTTTCTACATCAGACCAGAAGTTCATACCACTCACTGTCCACGACCCAGAGCTTCAGAAGAGTCCAGCCTCACCTCGGGATAGGAGCCACAAAGCTCTCAAGTGAGAAACTCTTTTAGAAGTTTGGAAACCTCACATACGTTCACTGCATTATGTTATTTCCTGAGCTGTTGGTTATGTAATGTCTTACAGTAAGACACCTGTCCATCCAGACTCAAGATACACCAAACCCCAGAAGCCTGAAGTTTCTTCCTGGTAAACCTGTCCTAGGAAGCGGAACACTTGACTTTCCTTCTCCAAGCTCGGCTGGATGTTCTTCTTTAGCCAGGTTGTGTGTCAGATTTAGTGTTGTACTTCAAATCCATTTGAAGCCTTGGGAGGCACGTGTAAGCAGATTTGGGCTAGCACTAAAACAAGAATAATATACTGTATGCTCACTTCATAAGGTACACCGTGCTAGTACTAGCTTAGATCCCTGTTGGCTTCCGTGAATCATCCCTGTAGTCATAAAGGGATGGATATGTTTAGCAACAATACTCAAGTGGGCTGTGGCATTTAAATTATTCCCAGTTGGTACTCAGGTATCCCAGCAAATAAACAGTTTCTGAAATATTTAGACCAGCTCGTCTTGCGCCAGCAAACATGCCACATTCAAAGTCATGATGTTCAAAGGCATCGTTCTGATGCTTGATTTGAACTTCAGCAGCTCATCTTAACTGTGTCTATATGCCTAAATAAGTGGAGTTACTGCTATGTGATTGGATGTTTAGATATTTGCATTAATGAACAGTTGCACAGGCGTACCAAATAAAGCAATAATGAGTGTATATGTTATTCTTATTAAGTGCTTGCAGGCGCATATGAAATATGGAAAAATGAGAGGCTGTACATTTACAATTTCAAAGCATTCATGTCATGTTATTAAAAAAAAAAACATTCCCTATGTGTCATAGGTTTGAGTGTGAGGATATCTCTTTTGCTTTTATGGTTATGGTGTCTTCAGCCCCTGATCATGATGATGCTTGGCTGAATAATACATACAGCTGATGTGACAGATGTATGCCCTGAAAATGACATTTTGTCCTCAGTTGATTCATGAAGAGAGACACTGGCTTCCTTAGCACATGTCAGGATTTTTTTTTTTCCTTTGCTGATACTTTTAGTCTTATCCTGAGTCTGATTTGTAATCACAAAACAGACCAAAAGGACTTCATTGTTTAATGATATGTTTTTTTATTTCTCACTGAACATGATAATGTGTTTCTCTCAGAGACCTCTTTGAAATTGAAGGAGTACAGAGTGTGTTCTTTGGCCCTGACTTCATTACTGTCACTAAAGTAAGTATTTAATGTCCTCTTACAGTTTGTCTTTGCAGTTATAGTCTAATCATATAATAAAAATGTTTGTTTTCCTATCAGACGGACGAGGATGTTGAGTGGACGGACATTAAGCGTCATGCTCTGGAGGCCATTGCTAAGTTCTTTGAGAGTGGTGACCCGATAACAACAGGAGCAGTGCACCATGAAAGCAGTGCGTGTACAGTATGAAAACATGCAGCTTTTTTTAACTTTAAATTGTGTAAATATTTTCATGTTTTACATTTCCTTTATGTAGGTCATTCTGAAGATGATGATGATATTGTGTCTATCATAAAGGAGCTTCTTGACACCAGAATCAGGTACAAATACAAAGTATTTATGTCATGGTAACATATTACCCTGCTGCTTCACTCACATTCACAAAAAAAGATGTTATTAATGTTCTAAGAGATAGTTGTGCTGAGATAACGGTCTCAATCTCTCTGTTTCTCTGTCCTGTTCTGTACCAATTGATACGGTCGCTCTTAATCACAAGACCTACAGTGCAGGAGGATGGAGGTGATGTCATCTTTAAGGGTTTTGAGAACGGAGTAGTCAAGCTGAAGCTGGTTGGTTCCTGCACAGGGTGTCCCAGTTCTACAGTCACACTGAAAAATGGGATCCAGAACATGATGCAGTTTTACATCCCTGAAGTGGACAAAGTGGAACAGGTGATTATCAACAGAAACGTTCTGGGATAACTTGTTTTTGTGCATGAGCGCAGATTTGTGTAAACTCTTCTGATATCAAGTTTGAGAAACTCCTGTTTGGATAAATAAGTCATCACATACAGGAAATTCTGCTGTCACCTTAAAGTGGAACTAATTTCTGCTTCATATTTTTAGTCTTGGACTCTTCTAGAGTGGTTTTGCATTATTCATTTGGTCAAAATCATTCTTAGTGCGTCCCCTCAGAAATGAGCTGTTTTTTATTACTCCTATTCTCTCTTCACTTAAAGCCAACTTTTCTGGTGAGGTACTCTGATTCTTTTGATGAACTCACCTGATATTGAAACAAAAAATGCCAGTAATCAGAGTAGAATAGAATAGAATAGCCCTTTATTGTCATTGTACGTGTGCAATGAAATTGTGGGTACTCCACAACAGCTGTGCCAGAATAAAATATAAATAGTAGACAGCAGGAATAAATAGCAAACAGGTGAAATAATCAGGTGAGTTAAGACTGCTATGCTTATAGACAGAGCTGTGTTTCCCTGACATGATCATATTAAGGATATCACCTCTCTGTGACTTTTTCTTTCAAAAGTAGAAAACTAGTTTAAGCCTTTGCTGGCCTCATTATTTTAAACTTTAGTTTGTTTCTTTCCCAGGGAAAGCTACTGCAGCATAAATACTGAAATGTTAGTGCTGGCTATTAAAGAAGGGTGTTGGTATACACAGAGTAATGCAGCTTGTTGTATGTGGGCTGGGTTACAGTATCCACAGACCAGTTAGAGCGCCTGTGTTGATCTATGTACACATTTGCAGTTGTCTACAGAGGACACGTGAAGATCAGAAATTGATCATGGAACCAACAGAAGAACGTGGCGTGGTTTGATGAATCGTGTTTTCCTTTCGGTCAGGTGAATGGCTTGATGCCACCAGGATGCGCTATATGAAGAAAACAAGCTAGCGGAGGAATTGTGATTAGGAAATATTTTAGGGAAACCCTGGGTCCATGTGGATGTTACTTTCACACGCACATTTGTAGTACACCTTCAGAGCTCTTCTGGTCATACATACTACACATTATTGAGCAGGAGGTATTCATTTTGCAGCTGATGGGTTTTCCATGCTTCTAAGCTGAGTTGAGCTTTTTTTGTCAGTTGAAAGCTTGGTTAGATTTTTAAAAAATATCATAAAAACATCACTTTTATATAAAAATAATTTGTAAATTCTCCTTTTTTTCCAGGTGGAAGATGAAGTGGATGAAATCAGTGCAAAGGTTTTCTCAGAAGTGGAGCGCAAATTGCAAGATGAGAAAGTTCCCCAGCCGACACACTCATAAACTTTGTTAAATACGCAGCACTGTGTTATTTCCACTCATTACTGTTCTAAATCATAATACTGAAGACAGAAAATTACCTACTATACTGTATACTGTTAAGAGTTCTGTACATACTGTATTCCCCCATTGCCAAGTAGAGGTCATTAACTGTATGCCTGTTTACAGAAGGTTCAGTCATTTGTTTCTGTGCAAGCAAAAATATTCTGTGATCACTGTAAATGGTTTGTTTTTATTTATTATAAATACTGTATATTTTGAAAGATGGAGCTATTTGAAAGTGCATGGCATCGGTTAAAACTGTTTAGAGCGACGTTTTGATAAAATGTTCCACCGGCTGAATGACAAAGAATCTGCCACTAATCTGTAAATGTAAATGAAATACAAAGATATCAAGTCTACAATTATTAATTGAACTAAGGTAGGATGACAGTATATGTATCCTGAATTTATGTGGTGTAATGTAATTACTTCATTACATTAAAGTTTACTATTTGAAAATCTGATGTTTATTGTGACCTTTAATTAGTTGGTGTTATGTCCTAGAAAGAAAAAAAAAAGCTACTCAATTAGGAAAGGAAGCTTTTGTATTGCATTGTCCACACGTGCACCAAAGCCAAGTGTTTTAATGCAACATGAGGGAGGAAAACAGATTTGTAAAAACAAAAAGAAAACCTCCAGAGGATATATTAAAATTCTAATATCAAGAAAACTGCTTGAGCTAGGTCCTTCACATTTTCCCAGGGTAAATATCTTGAATTATGACTGTGAATATGGGCCTTCTGGAGTGTATTTCATGTTAACACAGGATGATGGATGCTTGAAATCCCTAGTATATTTGGGACATATGATCTCTTAAGACATATTTGAAGCCTTAGAAACCAAAGTTTTACAACTAGGGGTGACTATTTCGTTTACAGCTCCTCATACAAGTCATATAATTTTTAAAGCTGTCCATATTAGCCCATATTGGTGAATGGTTTATAAATATTATAGCTTGAATATGAAAAAAAAGCATCCATCTTTCTATTGTAGCCTGAGCCCCATTCCTGAGAGTTCATGAAGCCACAGCACCAAATATTTGCCATTAAATTTTGGAGGTCCCTGACACTCTCAACCACTGTAAAATTTATATATTGTAACAGGGCAGCTTGTAATCCTTTTCACAATGTGGCACAAACGTGACAAGATATTTTACCTTTTTCAGAAAGTTTGATCATCTTAAATAACTAAAAAAATGTAGGAATAAAAAAAGAACAAGTTCTTCAAACAGTTCTGCTCCCCTCGTGGTATACCATTTGAGTATATCTTTTCCAATAATCCTCCTCATTCCTTCATCCTTTAGATGCATTTTAGACATTGAATCATCCTAAATCATGGGCATCTAAGGCTGATTTTCCAGTTTCAAGGACTGGTGCAGATGTGGTGTTCATGGTCAATATTAAGTTACATCAATGGTACTAGGTACGAGTGATGTGTCAGGAAGAGCATCCAGTGTAAAAAATGTGCTAGATCAAATATGTGAAGCTACCTGCCTTAGTGACTCCTCGTGAATAAGGGAGGCACTGAAAGTAGCTTCATAGCGTTTAGTGTTTAAGTCAGACATGCAGCTTGTTTGAAAATGGTAGCAGAACGGCAGGAGGTGGAGCTAGAGGTGCTAGACCTGAAGATGCCGAGATTTTCACTTGAATTGACCAAATGAGTAGATCAGAGACAGCTGTTTGGAGAAAAACGTAGAGAAGCAAGGCTGACATGATTTGGACATTCACAGAGGAGAAATAGTGAAAATGGAGCTGGGTGGCCAGAGGAAAAGACCAAGGATTGGTGTGATGGTGTGAAACATAATATATGATTATACTTATATAAGCAGTTCGTTATATTTTTTTGTTGTGTTTAACTACTTCTACATTTTTACCAGCTGTAACAAAATAATTAGGTAATAATTGGGTTATCTCAATTATATTACATTTTAATTTTGGCCTAAGCATGTCCTGACTTTTACGGATCAGTAGTAACAGACTATTGTTCTTCTTTATAGTCCTACATGAAGTAAGGAAGTGCTGGAATTACCGTCACCATATGCACATGATTACAAGTAAATATTTGAACTTCTCTGTCTACCGTCTGCTGGATCTGGAGCGCGGATCGGGGTTTCCATTCTGCGCATGCGCGTTTTCTATCCGTAATCGACCGGTGCAGGGAGACAACGGTAAGCACTGTTGACAGTGTTTTAATGAAAACCTTCATTATGTAAATAATTATAAATATTTAATGTAAATGTAACGTGCACTCTTAAATTGCATGCAAGAGAGAGGCTGCCATCATTACGCTGTGTATTATTATGCTTATTCACTGCAAGAGCCACTGAGCTTAATTCAGGCCTCGCTTTCGACAACAAATCTAGCACGAGGCTAATCTGGCAACAAAGCTAACGATGCGAAAATGCTACGTGTTAGCTCTGTATGTGTTGCTACCGTATCTGTCTTACAGTAGCCATGCTGCATTTTAATATATTTGTAGTCAAACTGGGAACTTTTGAAAGGTTCTGCCTAAATCACATTAACGTAGCTACAAAAGCTTGAGTCAGCTTGTTGTTAACCTCAACAATGACAACATTAGCTCACTAGACGAACGTAAACGTTAAGTAGCCTAGCTGCTCACGCTAGCATACTCTCAGTGAGTAGCTAACGTTAGCTGTACAGCCTTTGAGCCCGTTTTGGTTGCTGTGTCAGCATATGCTAATCTGAAGAGACCTAGAGATGACTAGGAGAGGACAATTTTTTTCCTCATAAAATAATTAGTATAGTTTCTTTTTGCATTCCCTCATGTTGTCTTACTATCAGAGGAAAAAGTATACTCCATATGTGAAGATTATCTTGGCAAGTGCACTCAGCGTCAACATCATCACCATGAGCTGTGAATGAGCTTGTGATAAATGTCTTATCTGTAGACACAAGTCATTTTTTTATATAAGGGAAAAAATTAGGCTATCATAGAGTTAAAATGTTACACCGGACGTGGTTTTGGTTTTCATTTGTTGTTCTGTGCACCCTTGCTTTGCCCTTGTTATGTGTAACATGCTTTGTAAAATAAATGGTGACACAAGTTAAAGCCAGGCTAGACACCCTGCTTGAGATTCATGCAGTTTTTTTGACTGTTATACATCCATTTTCCACCATGGGTCACATCTACTCTTGCACATGCAGTGTGTCTCACACAAACACACACTGGTACCCCGATAGGCACTTAAAGAGTAATTGCTGGCATTCAAGAAAGTTCATGTTCTACCTCTAGAGTTGTGACCGTGTGATCAAATTGCTACTAATACTCCTGATTTTTGGTTTGTTTATAGTGACAGCATTGGCCTGGAGAAAAAAGGCTGCCCTTAATCTGAATGAGTCATGGCCCAGTTCGGGGGACAGAAAAATCCGCCGTGGGCGACTCAGTTTGCTGCCACAGCAGTGTCCCAGCCAGGCCACACAGGACAGTCTCTGGACCTCAACAGCCTGCACTGTGAGTGTAGCAAATCAGATCAAATGTCATTACCACTTTACAAGGCGGTGCAATTACACTCACATTTCACATTGTACCCCCCCCCCCCAGCTCTCGGAGTGCAGCAGCCATCTCTTCTGGGAGCATCTCCTGCTGTTTACTCTCAGCAGTCAGCCTTGGCTGCAGCCTCTCTCAGCAACCAGTCTGCCGCAAACTATCAGCTTTCTCAGCAAACTGCTGCTTTGCAACAGCAAGCTGCAGCGGCTGCTGCAGCAGCACTACAGCAGGTCAGTCACAGCAGAGTAATGCTAAACACAGTAAGACATCTGTGTGTCTTTTCCCTGGTCACATTTGACACTCTTTGCTACTGCCTCCCTTTTGTTTTTTAAATATCCATAGTCTCAAATCAATACAGCGCTTCAACAGTATCAACAGCAACAGCAGCAACAACAACAACAACAACAGCAACAGCAGCAACAACAGCAGCAACCTCCCCAACAACCCCCCCAGCAGCAGCTGTACAATGTACCTCATCAGGTATCTCACTGGTCTTTACTTTCCTTTGTGGCACACTTTATTTCCTTACTTCCTTAAATCCTTTTTAGTTTAGAGTCTTATTGACATTGTGCTTTTAAATTTAGGTTACTCTGATTGTTTTATGTAACATTGTGCTCTGATGTGTTACAGTAGGCAGAAGGGTTGTTTGGAAATTGACCATAGGTTGGCTCAATCTTAAATTTTTGTAAGATCACTTTGAAATCTTCAAAATTAACATGAAATGCACTGCTGGTATTTTTTTAGCCACTTTTGCAAAATTCTCCCAAGAGAATGTAATGTAATGTAAATATCTAAATAAACTCTAATTGTAATTTGATATGGCTGCACAGCGTCTTTACGTCTTACACTAGATGGATCATATTATTTATGTTGTTAAAATCTGTTAGTGAGCAAACAGCTGTTGGGTGTGTTATGACAGCACAAGATGTGTCTTTGCTTTGGGTGTAACTCTGTTGTTTCATTTCAACAAAAAGTTCACTTTTTTCTCTTCTTACTTCAGCTTCCACAGCCTCAGCAGGCACTCATTTCTCAGGTAATGTATCTACAAACACATACTCTCACACACTCAAGCTGCTACATAGACACTGAGATCTGTCCTATCTGTTTACATGTTAGCTGGCAGTTGTGCTTGGTTGTGGACACAGACAAGGGCAGCTGCTGCAGACGAGGTGCAGCAGCTGCACCCTGTCTGCTGTTATACTGTCACACTTTTTCAAGTACAGTGGGTTTTTTTTTTTTTTTTTTTTTGTCGTTTGAG
>VVHJ01040119.1:21546-43032 GCA_015107715.1 Tylochromis polylepis | reverse complement strand
CATCACATGCTTCTTTAAATGCACTTTAGTTTCCTGGCAGTTTCAGTTTCTTTCATTTCACGCAAAACTGTAAATTGGTTTAAACCCTGACCTCTGCCTCACCACAATTCAAGATTCTAAATACAAAATTTATTGATCTAAAATTTAATAGTAAAATTAATAATTCTACACCACAATCAATTGTTCAAAAAAATGAAGGTTTCTGAATACATTTTATTTAAATTAGACCCTCAAATAACTTAAGAACATATGTAATGTAGACAGAGGCCACTGGAGGTCGCTGCTACATCACTTTTCTTTTCTTTGCTCCGTGACCTTGAGACCTGTTGTCAGGTTGATAATTCTGTGATTTTTTTTCTGCCATAGTTCTATTCAGACATTTATTTATTTATTTATATCACAAATACATTAACTTAAGTCCCCAGAATTAGAGATGTCTCAAACTGTGTATGATGCCACAGAGAGTGGATATCCCTAATATGGTGTTCGCATGCACATTGCCCCATTAGCCCGGTGAGCACAGAAGCCCCACCCACTTGCTGTTCTAACCTTTTGTTTTCTAATGGTGGACAATGAGAGGAAAGTTAATTTAAAGGGAGATTCCACTTAAAGAAGTAGAAAATAAAACAGCTTGTTTTAGACTGAAGGCCTGCACCTAAGTGCTAATATAATATGAATATGAAGGATTATTCTGAACTGTGACTCATGCAAAGCTACTCTAGTAGAGTCCAAGAACAAAAATATCAAGATGGCTATGAAAATCATAGATCTCCTTGAAAGGTATAATATGTAAGGTTGTTGGTTAAAAATATTCTGCAGCATTTCCAGAATGAACTAAAATCCTATAGAAGTTAGCCAGCTATGGCTTGCTGCTATGCTCATATAATACCACTTTTTACAAGATGGGACAGACCAGGAGAGCAGAAAGGTCAGGGCTTGCTTTCATCCTAGCACATCCTAATGCACTTATGCATCCTTACATGTCCTCACACACCATATACAGTCTGCACCACTCACAGTATCCTCTCACTGGACCACCTGCATCAGGTGAAGGCTGGGTCCCCACAACAAGCTGGGGTTGTGCAGCAGGCATCATGCATGTGAGTTGCTGGATGGTTTCTATGCTGTAGCGGTATCTGGTGGTCATCGTCACAAAAACCAGCTGTTCCGATCCATGTGCTGTAGAGATTAAAGATAAATGGGGATATAAGTCAGTGTGAAATAATCATAACTCCTTCTAAATTAAGGTATTTTGCTTATTGTGTTCCCATCATTGCATTTGTTATTGCACTTATTTGAAAGTGCCACCCTGCTTTCAGATAACACTGGTTCATGTAAACCCCTGAATATAAGAGCTGACTGCGACCTTGGCAATGTCATCATTACCAGATAATCAGTGTTCTAAAAATGGTCAAATTAGAAGTCATTTAAACTGGTCTTATATGAGCACATCAGCCCAGTTTCGGGATAGTCTTCAAAAATTTAAAGATTTAAAATCTGCGACTGTGGTTCTCCACACAAGACATCTGATGTCTTCTTCATCTCATTCACTTTTCTCTGTGTAACCTCTTTATCACCACTCTTTTTGCTGTCTCTTCTTACTTCCTGCCTAATCACAGCCCTCAGCTGCTCTTTCTGTTTTCTGCATCCTTTCTTCTCTCCGTCTTCTCCCCATGTCCCATTATGACACAGATGACAGTATGAGCGCTCCCTGTGTCATTAAGGGAAAGAATTAAAGCATTTTACTTGCGAGCTGAATTGCTTTCCAGCGCTGTGCTGAATTACCATAGAAACTAATGAAACAACTTCACAGGGAGCGGCTGAAGTCAGGAGCGCTGTGGTTCGCTCAGACTCCCCTGTCTGATTCATTCAGTCATTTTGCCTTTATTGTTCATAAGGGAAATTTGGTTTGCAGACAGGCTTTGGAGGTAAACGCACGGCAGCTAATCGCACAGCATACAGAACATCAGCGAGGCAAACGATGGTGGATAAGAGCAGACGGGGAGAGCAGAGCAATAAGAAGCCACTGATGACACACAGAGCCGTTAGAGAGACCTGCGAGGCGGCATCATTGCACGTACAAATGAAGGCGAGTGATTGCAGCGGGGACAAACAAGCCCGGAAGTCTTTTACTAAACAACACGCATGCTTTCAGTCTGCACAGAGGAAAGTCTCTGAGGTGAATCTGATCTGAGCTTTTGGGCTACACAAATAAACCTGACCTCTGACCTGCGTTCACACAGGCTGAGACGGACGATGTTGAGAGACAGGACTGATGAGGACCAACGTGAAAAGAGCTGAAGGGAAGCCAAAAAAATCCAGCATCTCTCGAGATTCTTGCAGGAAGGGATGTAATGAACTCACATTTGTGTTTGTGTTGTTTAATATTTCTCTTCTTGGCATCTTACCAAATGAATGCGTCAGCATAACGGGAAAAACCTGAAAAACCACCCGCTACTCTGATTTCAGAGTGCTAACGCTTTATTAAAGGTGGCCTCTGCAGACCTGTTACCTTTCTCGTTGTGTACAAAACAAATCTTCTCCTTTTAAGAAGAGTTAAACTGATAGAAGTATCAGTTGTAGTGTTTTATATTTGCAGCCATTATTTCCGCAGTTTTTTAAAAACCTCTGCAAATCAGCTCATCGGTGTGGGATAACAGCAGGATCGGGAATGTTGTAGCACATTTCTAAACAACATGTTAGAGTACTCAGATTACTTTTTTTGTCGTAGAGAGTTACAAAGTCATTAGTGTTCAAGAAATGTGTTACTAACAAAGTGACAAATAAAATAAAAGGAAACCCCGTCCGTGTGCAGAGCGTTGTCAGGGGCGTCAGGGGACCGAGAACAATGCGAGGTTTTGCACAGAAAACGGAAAACGGATGAACAGACGGATGAACGCGGCCTTAGAAAACAATTGTCAGGACAATAAACTAATACAGATGTAACACATGACTACTGGTTGACACGAAAAGCCAAAACTGTAGTTCCACAGTGCCAGATGAGGCTGGCTCCAAAAGCATGTCAGTCCCCATCGACTCCCGTGTTAAAATATCCGTAGGCATAGCCATAATGATCCACTTGAAAAATTAAATCCGTTGGGCATCTTTCTTGGCCTTCAGACAACAATTCTGATTGCTAAAGTACCGAACGGGACAGGCAAAAATAAAAATAAAATATCCGACTTTACAGCATCACAGAGCATATTTACGACCTGGAACACAAAGGCTTTTTGCCCTCTGTGTTTCTTCCCTCTTTGGACTGTTTCCTCCTTCATAATATTTCAGAGCGATATGATTTTTTAAAATAATTAACCCATCTGGATAATTGAGCTAGGGCACGGCTGCTTTGCAGCATTTGACGCAGGTAGCTAGTGCGGATCAATATATGTTAGGCCTCATCCGCTAGTTCGTGTTATTAAACTGGACCTCTTCATTGTGTTCCTGCTGTTGGGTAATAGGTTATGGTTTTTCAGGGTGATACAAACCAACAAAGAAGTTTGTGCCTCCGGTTTGTGAGCAAAATTCCATCCATCCATCCATCTTCTCCTGCTTATCCAGGGCCGGGTCGCGGGGGCAGCAGCCTAAGCAGAGAAGCCCAGACCTCCCTCTCCCCAGCCACCTCCTCCAGCTTGAACACCGAAGCGTTCCCAGGCCAGAGATATAATCTCTCCAGCGTGTCCTGGATCTGCCCCGGGGCCTCCTCCCGGTGGGACAGAGCAAAATTCTAGTATTTTAATAATGCATTACTTAGCACTTATTAACATGTGTGTACATGCCTGGCACCCATTCAGTTTAAAGCACCTGGAAGCGACTGTTGTGCTTTGGCACTATATAAATAAAACTGACTGGAATATATGAATTCAGCTAGCTCATAAAGCTAACTAACATTAGCTGATAAATTAGCACCACATCCATATAAGGTTGCTTATGGCTCCAAAAAGCATAGCAGCAGTCAAAACACCAATGCCAAAGCTTCATAGCGTAGTCCAAAACCACTGGGTGGCATCATGGTTACTACTTTTTAAGGCTACTTTCTATAATACAGCAAAGATTCAGTCTAAAAAGGTAGAGCCATGGAAAGTGACTACATAGCAGCTGTTAAAAAAGAAAAATAAGAATATAGAAATGCGGAAGGGACAAAGTTCCTTTTATTGACACTTGAGGCTACAAAAGCAAGTCAAATGCCACAGACTGCCATGGTAAACTCTCCAACTTTACAACTGACGATATGATACTCATAATTTGGATATTAGTAAGGCTTAAAGTTAGATGTGTGTCAGCTGACAGGTGCACTGACATGGGCAGAATCCTGCTAGCTTTGACCTCTGAACTGGACCTCTCTGTGTGCTACAGACTCTCCGAGATGTTCGTGGTTAAATTTTGGTGAGTGTATGTTGTGTATGTTACATAGCACTAACCATCAGACATGTAGGTTTGCGTAGTGATCGAGTTTGGGAGTGACCGAGATGGACAGCTCAGGTTGAAAAGTTTGGAGTACTAGAGGCAAGACGGGGACTGCTTTGGCCATATCAGAAGAAGCATAATGGATATACTGGGAAAAGGGTGTCGAAACCTTAGCTGCTAAAGGGGAAGACAAGTAAGGTTACCGGATGTGTGAGAGAGGCCATGATGTGTGCAGGGTGAGGTGGAGGACGATTATCTGTTGTGGCGACCTCTAAAGGGAGCTGCTGAAGAAGAAGAAGAAGGCCTGAGCACCCGTACAGCTTCCTAATCAAGCTTGCTTGTTGATAACGGTGCTGCGCCCTCTTGTCCAAATATGGTTACTTCTGGTTCCCAAAGATGGTTCCAGACTAAACACCGATACCAAGGCTTAAAAATGCAGAACCAAAACTAGTGAACAATTTCACAGTTGTTGCATAGCTAGCATGTTAACGCTAGCGAGCCAAGTGCCACAACCAGCTGAAATGAGATTAGATATTTAGTTTAAATGCGACATTTGGTTGAGAAACTCCAGCAACACATTTCATCAAGTTTGATTATCAAGACCATTATAATTTCATGTTGTATAAGCCTTCCTGTTGAGACTTTGTTTCACTTTCCATTTTGTGTTTCTGCTTCACACGATGACCACAAAAAATCGTTTGATTCTGAAGTCGTGAGCTTTCTGTTTTCAGTTGTCCTTTTTTAATTGACCGTAAACAGGAGACCGCAGCAGCTAACACCAAACATGGCCATCAGCTCTTTCAAATTAGCTTTTTAGCTGCACACAAATGGCACCTCAGCTGTGAAAAATAACCTACAGCCACACAACCGTCTCCTGATGTGAGAGTGCAGTCGTGAACACCGGAGTCTGTTTCTGTTCATTTCATTTCTGTGGTGAGTGCTAATAAAGTTAGCGGGGTTAGCCTTCCCGGCTGTGTCCCAGTAGGTTTTAATCCTGGTGCTGTTCATCTGACAGCTGGAGAGAAAAAAGATGTGGAAAATCAGTTTGTACAGCCCCACTGTGAAACGCTGCTGATGGCCTGAAACACACACACACAAAATAAATACACAGACGGAGTTAAAGCCTGTGGCGCGCAGTCTAAAGGGGACCCATAACCTTGGACGAGGGGAATAGAAAGCGTATGTGTACGCAAAAGTGTGTGTGTGTGTGTGTGTGTGTGTGTGTGGTAATGAGCGAGTGGGTGGATGCAGAAAAGGAAGTGGTGGCGAAGGTAGAAGTAAAGAGAGAACAACAGAAAGCAACAGCAACAGATGAGAGAGAGACGGAAGAAGAGAACAGAGAAGAAGAAAGAAGAGGAGAGGAGGAGGAAGACCAGAAAGGCGGGAAGGAAGGATCGAAGGATACGGGGAATCTCGGAGAGGTGAGGAAGAGGAGGAGGGGGGTGAAAACTTGGCAACCCGACTGTGGATGCAGTGTGAGATATCTGTGATGGGCATACTTATAAGAGGAATACAATATGAATGACAAACTTTTATCATACAAAGTTTATGCATTCTTTACTGTTGGATGCTAAAAACAAAGGTAAATCTGTTTTAGTCCATGTGAAGCACCAATATGATATTTAATACTTACATCTACTGAGAGTAATATGTGAGTTCAGGCTAAATGTTACTTTTACGTGTATATAAAAAAAGATATAAATAAGATTCTTATGTACAATTTTTACAAATATATGTTACATGCATTGTGGAAAAATCAAGATAATGAAATTAAATATTGTTTCTCGTAGATTTAAAGCATGTGTGCGAAAAAAAAAAGACCCTGACAAAATATACTGTAAAAAAAAATGGTAACGCATGAATTATTGTTATTATTTACGTTGGTGAATCCTATCTGAACAAATGTGTGCCTCAGTTTGTGGAACAGCTGTTTGTGAAAACACAACTTTCATCAAGATGCTTTAGATGTGCAGCATCTTTTCCTCCCACTTTAAAGTCGTTTCGACATCTATACTGACAAATATTTAATTGCAGGCTGCATCATTTGCTGTTGTTGCACGAATATTTCTGCTGCGGTTAACTGTCTCAGATAGCTTAGCATAAAAATCATAACTGTGATCTCACTGCAAATGTTTTTCTCATTTGTAAGTAAAATGTGAAGTTGGTGGCATATAGAAGTCACAAAACGTCAACAGATCACTCAAAACTCTTTACAGAAGCTACTGTAGTAAAGTGCAGTCGCCTCCTTATACTAACTATAACTGCACCCTTACTGTTTACTGCCAGCAGGCAGTTTTTTAAGATTATATAGACCGAACCCAATAACATTATTGTGCCAAGTGATGTTATCAATGTGCGAGAAACCTTTCAAAATCCTTTATGGACCAATCTGGGTTCCAAATAGCCGTAAATAGTCTTTCAGTGTTTTCATACTGATAAAATGTTTTAATATTGGCGGGTGTTTCGGTTTTGGGGGGGAAGCAAATGTGGGGAAACAGCAGAATGACGTGAGTGACGTGCACCGTGGGGTCAGTATCAGCCTGTGATGTGGTTCTTGGCCACTCGTCTTATCGTGTCACCTGTAATGGATGCAGATGAACAGCAAAGGCGACACCTGAATCCCCGCCCCTGTCCTAATGGGAGCGGTCTCTTCCAGGATGCCAGGTGGGCGCCCCCCCCCCCACCAAGAAGGCAAAATCAGCAACTGAATATTCTGGTGATTTCAAATGATGAGAATCGTTTGCCTTAACATCAAATAAAGATTACGTCGCCGTGCAGCTCATTCATCCGCCGGTCACATCCTGTTATGATCAAAGTATAAGAAAGGAGACCAAGAGGGCGCTGTTTCGCCTTAAGTTTATCTGTCCTCGCCTTTCTGCTGACAGCTGGCGTGACAAAAAGTAGCAACCACCTCAGTGATGGTTAACAAACTATTGCTAATAGTCACCGAGACAAACCGCGGTAATTATGACACACGTTACAAACACTAACAGAAAAGCGTTTGTCCTTTTTTCGCCTGCGCGGCCTTTAATCTCACGCTCGCTCTCAGTTACCAAATCTCAACTCAAGTTAACCCGATATGTTAAACCCCGGAGCGTCTTTTGGAAGAGTTGCATTCATTTGCTCTGGATGTACTCCAGAAATCCTTTCTAAAGCTCGTCAACAGGACAGCTGTGTGTTCTGTTGTCGCCGTTGTGTTTATTGCACATTACTGTATGAGTCTGTAAAGCTGGCCCGGGATGCTGCAGAACTGCAGACTTCAGCCTACTATTTTTTTTCCAGCGTCACATGACTCAAAGTTTGTCGTTGTGTGGCACACAAATAAAATGCCATCTCGTGCCATCGGAGGTAAAGAAACGTCTGCTGTGACACGAGTGTTTGCAGCTGGAAACCGCCGGTGGAAATTTGTACCTTAAAGTCAAAAAGAAAAAAAAGATGCAAAACTAGAGAGATTTCAAACGGACGGTCATCTGTTTATTACTTTTACAGACTTGCTGACCGCTCAGCTTTGTTTATCTCACATCTTCACTTACAGCAACCACAAAGATTTCAAGCCAGAACGTTATCGCTGTGAGGCAACAGAGCCTCGCGGAGCTAATCTCTACATCGCTGTGCTGCTAAAATACCAGACACATACAGAATGACACGTCATGCAAACCTTTTATATGACTCAAAGGAAGAAGCAGCAAAATGTACATTTTTTTAGTATTCGGTTATAGACTGTCTTGAAAGTCCACTTATTAATCCTAAGGGGTACGCCTGTGTCGACTGTTCTTTTATTGCACCCCTGAGTGTGTATAATATGGATATAATATAGCATGGCACAGAAAGATGGATGGATGGTATAAGACAGTATGAAAATACATAGTGCTTAACTTCTCTTACCAAAACATGATTGAAACTGAGACGACAGTCTTGCAGACATACTTTCATTAGCGCAGTGGTGACTGGCCGTGAGGATTTGGTGATGAAGTCCAGACTCCCTGAGCATTCCCCCCTCTAACTTCACTTAAACTCCACTTAGTAAAAGTGGAATTTAAGTCCCTTCCCTCTTATTGCTGCACAATATTCAAGTCCTGGATGCAGCGCCATCGTCATGTTATTTTGGGGGGTTTTGAGGGTTTGTTTTTTTTTGTGTGCAGTTTTTCTCAAAATTAGGACGAGCATCAGCCCCTATTAGATAATGGAAGAACGCATCCATCATTTCTGACAAAAATAAAAGCAGGCCATTTGTTTTATTAGCCAAAAAGAGAAAAGTTGCTAGAAGCTAAAATGAACTCTTTGATCTGCAACCTACTGAAAAGTCTCCAGATGAGTTTTACATGTTTCCAGGTGACTCAAATGTGGAGTTTATGGCTCCATAAGTGATTTGAGTAAGATTACCATCGTTTCTGTTACTGTTTGCATATCCTAATATAGAATATGTAAAGTAATACAGGTAAACTTCTCAGTCTTTGTTAGCAAGCATGTAAAAGTTCAAGTAAATTTCGTTTCCGCTTCTCTTTAGGCTCCGGTGGCTATTTAACCTGCCTGAATGAAAAGCAGGTTTTAGACGCGTCTGCAAGATTAAGGCCAGGTTTGTTTTTTCTAGCTCTCTGTTCATTTTCCAATATTTACTAGAAAGCCTGATCTAGGTATCTAAAGATAAATATTTTGGAAAGAAAACCAACATTTTTGTGCTAACTACAGTAAGTACAGTGCAGCGTAAACACAGAAATGGCACTCCACTTCAACAGGTGGAGTAAAGTGCTTATTATCACATCCCTTATTTATCCCATTAAAAGTCATATTGAGATTAAAACTAATTAGAGCAGCTCATGAGCACAGTGTGCTGCCCTTCGGTAGGCTTCCAGAAGGAGCCCAGTCAAAAGTGAGCTTTCAGGGAGGCGGCAGATAAAACAGCGGCTCGAGTGGAGTTTCACGATCAAACCAAATAAAAATGTTGTAAAGGAGCAGAATGTCCTTTAAACAAAGTCAGACATTTGGGGTTCGAAGGTCCAAAGGACAGAATTTTCCGCAGTCGAGCGACGCGTGAAAAGCAGTGCGGAGGTGTGAGGTTGAGTCAGTGCTTTCTCATAAAAAGGGTTGACTTTTAAGTTTCCTCTGTGGTAAATAGCCATCAGTGTCAGGGGGTGCAGGCTAATATTCCTGTTTGTTATTTTGCTGTTTTATATGAATGTGTGTTATATTAGTGCATGTTCCTGTACTGCTGCTGTTAGCGATGTGCTGTGTGATTTGACATGAATGATTCATGAGCAGCTGTTGCTGGTGTGTTAATAATCAACGCCCGGAGCATTTCACTCTTCCTCTCTTTCATTATCTCTCTATCTATTTTTTTTCTTCTTTTTCTTCCTGACTAATTTTCCCTCTCTCTTTCTCTCTCTTCCCTCAGGTCTCTCTGCCTCTCCCTCTCTACCTGCACACCTTGAACCAAGGTAATAACAGCCAGAAAAACAGGACAAGTCTATTCCTGCTGCTTCTTCTCTCTCTTTCACCTAATGTTCTGTTTTTCTCTCTCGTTTACTATCACTTTCCCTCTCTGTTCGCTTGTTTCTTCTTGCCCCTGGTGTGTCAGTAAGTAATCTGTTTCATTTGAGGAAGGTGGGAAAGAGAGAGAACAAATGGAGAGTGCCCATTTATTCCACTGCTAGTTAGTGATTTGCTGAGCTGCTGGTTAGTTTATTAGTTGTGCGAGGAAAGTGAGCAGGAGCTTCAGTATCAGAGGAGGATTTACATCTTACAGAGCTGAAATACACAGAAACAGAACGTCATGGCTAAGAAACATCTGGTAAGCTTGATCAGTTTAAGACATTCTTCTCTTCTTATCGCTGAAAGCCTTCGATGAGTCGTGTTTTATCTCATGGGACCTAAAAAGATGAGTACTTTTTGTAATAAATATAATCCAGGGCGACAAACGAACCAAAAATTTGTCACACGAGTGTAATTAGAAGTGCGAGAGGATGCAGCGTTTCCATCGCAGGATAATGTTGTGCACAACAAGCAACCTGCTGAAGATTTAGCGTTTGCTATGGCCAGGGGTGTGTCCAGGAGGGGGGTGTGGTGTGCGTGCGTGTGTGTGTGTGTGTGTGTGTGTGTGGGATGTCTGTAGGACTAACATACAATTAACCTTACAATGCTCAACATGATTGGATGACAGAACGGATAGGACCAGTGGAGGAATGTAACGTAGCACATTAGCATCTTTATGTTACGGCGCTTTGCACTTTTACTCCGCTGTACTTCAAGTATAAACAAAGTACTTTGCACTCAATACCATTTATTTTGAAACTGCAGATTTTAAAATGTAAATCTACTCGTACGTTATGGTGTACTCAAAACGTACCCAGGAATACGGAAGTGATTTACATCACCTCCAGCTACAACATTAAACTTTTCTAGTTGAGTGACAGAAGAATGCCAGTGTGTGCATGATTCAGCATAATAGTTCATTCTGTCAGGGACCTGAAAGCATGCAGCGCTGTGAAGTCGCCCCCCTTCCTGATTTCTTGCATATTTGTCACACTTACATGCTTCAGATGTTTCCTGACCTCCGTGACCTCGGCTCTTTAAACATGTATTAAAAAAAAAAAAACACTTTGCGAGGGACAAACGCATTAATGATGTCATCCAAGCTAGCTTCTTTCATCTCCAGCTACTCACAAAATGAAATCATTCTGCTGTTTCAGAGACTTTGAGAGAGCTGCCTGTGCATTCATTTCATCTCGACTGTAAGAGTCTTTATTCAGGTGTCAGTCTGTCACTGCTTAGCCGACTGCAGCTGGTCCAAAACGCTGCAGGACGGTGATTAATTGTCAGACGCAAGCGAGACTACACATCCCCCATATTGGACTCTGGCTGCCAGAGTTTTCGAAATGAGTTTACGATTTTATTAACTGCATTAAGACATCGCATGGGTTTGCACCTTCTTACCTCACTGATCTTTTAAGTCTGCAGATTATCTCAAGATCCCTGAGGTCTGCTGAACAAATGCTCCTTACTGTCCAGAGGTCCAGATTAAAGCACAGACGAGACTGTGGAAAAAATTACATCCTTACATCAGGACCTCCCTAATGTTAGAAATGTTCAAAACCCTTGTTATTTATTACTGATTATCTCTTTTTTTTGTTCTCTTTATTCTTGCTTTTAGAGCAGAAAGAGTTCCGATCACTTTTATTTGTGTTGTTTTTACTCAGGTTTTCCTCAAAAGCAAACATGAACATCTTAACCTCGTCTTCAATGAAGGTCACACATCTGAGCTTAATATCAAGTTATAATCAATAATCACATGTTTGAAGATGATCCAGAATGACTGAAACCATAAGCTAAGAGATCAGGTGCCTCTGCAGCCAGAGAGCATGCAGCTATTGATTCATTTTGAAGTCCAAAGAAATTTCAGATCATCTGCGTTTCTTTTTTTTATCGTCTGCCTTTGCACTCTGGGGGCCTTATTACATTAACAAAGGAGCAGTGCAAAAAAAGAAAATGAAATGACATAAAAGCAAGACGAGAATGTTAGACATCCGTGAAAACCTTCTGACGCCTACCCTGATTCTCTGTTGAGCAGTACTTCATTCAGTTACTGAGAACTTAAACCAGTTCTGTGAGTGTATAGATAATGTACACGTTGATTTGTGATTCTGGTTTATTCCGGCCTGCTGAGTTTCCCATTAATGTGTCTATTGTGTCTCTATGAATCATCCAAACTTTGCTAAGCTTGTGGTGGAGTTTTGACTAATGGAGGAGTTGCACAACAACAGCATTGAGCACAATCTCTCTGCAGTTTTCGAAAGAAACACATTTTCTGAAGTTCAATTTTTAAAAAATCAAAATAGTAATATATGTAAGTCTGGCCTTTATGTTTGAGTCTACTGACTGTGGCGCGTGTTTGTATGAGTGTGTTGGGTAAGTGTGGGCGTGCTGACTTCCTGCTATGAGGAAACTCTCTTCCGATGGAGACACACAGAAACGTTTCAGGTCCGAACTGATGTGGAAACACACTGAACAGTGACAACACACACACACACACACTCAGACACACTTGTTTACACATGCTTGTTTTCACTTCATCGGAGTTCAGGCAGGTTGTGTTTTCTGCCAGCGCTCATCAGGTCTCGTCTGTCGGGTACTGATGACAGACCTGTGTCTGCGTCTGACGAGAGCGGTGCCTCATCATCGCGTTAATAATTTGTGCAGCATGTCAGATGGCAACAACGAACTGTTGTGATCACGAGGGCTGTCAGAAGCGACACGTGGAGTGTGATCTTCTCGTTTTGTTTGGAAACCCCTGAATGACAAAACAGAACAGAAATTTAAGTTAAAGTGAACCTGAGAAGCAACAGAGGAACAGAATGGTGAGTGCAAACACACTTTCTGCTAACTAAATGCAGGAAGCGTGAACTAAAAGAGACTAAAAATCACAAAAATGCCACTTTATTCGTTCAGTTTTTCCCACTGTAGCTTCTCAAATTTTATACAGTTAAGTCGTGCAGTTATAGAGCCACATGCTTCAACATGAGGCTGTAACTGTCACTAGTTCATAAGCTTGCTGCCTGCGTACTGCTGTAATAACAATGAGAATACAGGTTTATTATATATACCGTGCATGACTTACAGTGCTTGCACTGTAGGCTGTTATACTGCATTAAAAAGCAGTGGGAAATATCTGTTGTACTACACTCCCATGAGTCATATTCAGTCATATTCAGTATGTTGACAAGCATTTGTTTTTCTTGTGATGCATTCCGAGTTACTGTGACCATAATTACATGATGAAAGCTGCTAATGTCTTCTTCTTTCTTCCTGATGTGCCTACATTTATGTTGTCACTCAACCAGGTTTCGCTAGAGGCAAAACGGACCTAAATCTGAGCACCGCCAGACTAGACCCAAGAATAATTACTGCCGATCCAAAATGCACAGAAGCAGAACAAACACCAACAGGCGTAGAACAGAAGCAGCATCAGAAGCACGATGATCTATTCAAAAATTCAATTAGTTAACAGGATGCATCAGTCTAATAGCAATGATGCACTAAGAGTGGATGTGAACTCACAGAAAGTCATTGATAAGCAAATTCATGTAAAAATGGGTTCACAGTTTGCATAAAAGTGTAAAAGCAGCTGAAATTCCAGCAAGGTTTATCTCGCTGCAGCTGATAAAGAGATCCTCCATCTTCTTCATGGTTTATATTCTGTCTCTCATATCAAAACACGCCGTTTTTTCACGCCACGGGCGGAGACGGAGGTCGAGACACTTTGACGTTGCTTTAAACGTAATTCCCAGTCAGAAATCTTTCTCAATCTTTCTTGCTTGTGTTGGCAAGTCACTCAAGCCTGTTTTACATTTTTGTGTAGATGTCACTGGCTGGTGTTGAACTTGAACATCACCTTTGTGACGTCTTAATTTCTGCACTTTCCACATTCAAAAGGATTTTAAAGCTCTGAGTCTACAAGAAGCAGTTTTACACATTTCCAGAAAAAACAAGAAAAAACCTCCAAAATCATGTATATACAATCATTTCAACTGCAAATTAACTTCAGAAATAGAGTTTATGTCATTTCCCAGAGTTCAGCAAGGCTTTAGTGGGTGCAGTGACGCTCAAGCGTAGTGGCTGCTGATTGGCCAGCAGCAGCTCTGACTCACTGGATCGCGCTGCCAGCCTATCCCGCTTCCTGGTTACTGAAAAACTAAATGATGTGGAGATATTAAAGCTCCTTCTCTCTGTGTACAGCAGCATGCTGTGGTGATGAGCAGATAAGGAGGACCCAACCACTGAAACACACCTATACTCACCATGAGCATGTCAGCAGCTGAGGAACCAGTGACACCTCCACCCTTGACCACACCTCCTCGCAAAGCCTCAGTCCGGCTCCAGGAGAGGTGGGTATTAACTACGTATAATGTTGCTTTCTAAAATCCTCAGTGCTCTAAAGATGGCCTTATATAGATAGATAGATAGATAGATAGATAGATAGATAGATAGATAGATAGATAGATATAGATATAGATATTTATTTATTTATTTATTTTATTTTATTTTATTTTTTTTTACACTTTTGTGACTGGAATGTGATTTTTAAAAAAACTGAATATGTTTCCCTTAATTAGTTTAAAATCACTATCAATCATCTTTTTTCTCTTGAATGTTGTCTTATTTTGCAGGCGGGGCTCTAATTTGTCTCTTCTTCTGGATGTGAACACTTTGGGGGTGGAGACTGTCTGTTCTGTCTCCACCCCAAAGGAGGTGTGGCTGCAGCTGCTTCACACCTCCTCACGACCACTCACACACACGCTGCTGCAGGAAGCTGCCATTGACACAAATACGCTGAATGTAGAGTACCAGGTACACTCAAAAACATTACAAACATTCAACACATTAAAATTAAGCAGAGACAAAAGGGAAATATGAGGTGAAACAAACAAAATATCTGCGGGACTAACTGCTGATTCTGGATTCAACGGGATTTTGCGTCTACCTTCAGTGCACACTTGTGATTTGCTTCTTGTCTTACAAGCAGCACTGTGTCAAAGTCTGAACGGACACAGGATGACCCAACTGTCATGTTGATGATCATCACTGCTAACGGCAGCCCGTTCTGCAGATACAAAGCATAGTTCAAATGGCAGAATATTGTAAGAGCGTGCAATCGCCAACACCGGAGACGGCTCATCAGCTCAGGATGACGGGGTTGCATTCTGAAAGTGAAGTTCAAGTTCAGGTTTCGACACAGTGGAGCAGATTCACCTTGTGTCGCACTTTGTGCTGTCACGGAGAATGGAAAACACCTCATATTGTGAAGTCTTTATCGTAGGCTTTTGCCCAAAACAGTTGAAAACAAATGTCTATGTAATTTTTTTCCATCCTCCTGTCCTTCCTGTTTGTTTGACTGCATGCACCTGCAGTACAAAAGCAAAGCTATAATGTCTAGAAAACATCACATCCACCAGTTACCTTAAAATCCTGAAGATTTACTTTAGAATTAGTGGTTTCAAGCAGGTATATAATAGCCTTTCTGATTCTGTCAAACTCTCCAACTTCCTGTTTTTTTTAACATTCATTAATATCTCCGTCTCCACAACAGAAGATCCCTCCGAACTTTGTGAACGCTGCTGACCTCGATGTTCCAGGACACATGATGAAAGACCGATACAAAACCATCCTCCCCAGTCAGTTCCTGTCCTTCTCATCTCACCTCAGTAGAAAAGCTCTCGATGTGTTTATTCCTGTTTATCGCTGTGCATTATTTGTATGTTTACTCTTTAGACCCTGAGAGCCGAGTGATCCTGAGGAACCCCGAGGATGACCCGGGGCCTGATCGCTACATCAACGCCAACTACATCAGGGTCAGAGTCTAAAATTATTTCTTACCAAGACAACTAACCCCGCAGATTTCTGTCACCTCACACCCTATATCAGGTGGCCCTTTCCCAGTGACCACATCAGGTCTCTGTACCTTTCGTTTCTGTCTCAGCACAAATGAGCACGTTGTGTTGCTGTGGTTTTAGTTTTGCTTGTTTTAATGGTATAATGAAAATAGTTTAATGAAAAGTGTGATATACTTTCTGGAAGTAACATATTTTTTGTGTAAACAAAAACTGACGGTATACACTCATCAGCAACATCTAAGCCAATCACAGGAGAGCAGCTCAAGAGATTTGGGCATGTGGATATGGTCAAGATGATCTGGTGAAGTTCATACTGAGCATCAGAATAGGGAAGAAAGGTCATTTAAGTGAATTTGAACAAGGCATCTATTTCAGGAACTGCTGAGAACTACTGGGATTTTCACACAGAGTAAAAAAAGAGTGTGAAAAAGAGAAAACATCCAGTGAGTGGAAGTTCTCTGGGTGAAAATCCCTCATTGATGCCAGAGGTCAAAGGTGAATGACCGGACTGGTTTGAGCTGATAGGAAGGCAACAGTAACTCAAATAACCACTTGTTTCAGCCAAGGTATGCAGAAAGGTATCTGTGGATGCACAACATGTGGAAACCCGAGGCGGGCGGGCTACAGCAGCAGAAGACCACGTTAGGTATTCTGGAAAACAGAAGGTTGCCTGGTCTGACGAGACCGCCGACGTGTTTTCTGCTGCAACATTCGGACGGTGTGGTCAGAATTTGGCACAACCAACATAAATGCCACAGCCTACCTGCATATTGTTGCTGACCATGCCCGTCTATGAGATTTCCATGGCTTATTTCCAGTATTGTTTCTAAAAGCAGAAAAAAAAAAGACAGAAAAGTGACAGTTGAGAGGCTTTTTAATTTAGACTCATGGTGGTTTAAAACGACGCGTCAGAGGTCCTTGTCACATTGATCCTTGTTGTACCCCAGCAGAGAGAAACTGAATCCTGGACATTTCTCCTCACACCGACGCTTTGCCGGGACGATTAGGAGCTTTTAAAGGCTCGCAGTGTCAGAGACGAAGTCAAAATTCCTGCAAAAGTTTTAGTTTTATTAGTCATACAGGGCTGCTGCATCTTCTGAGTGTATATTTATTATCTATACTTGAAAAAGATATACTGCAGATAAAGTTCTTTGAAAATAGCTGCTGTAATAACGATGTCTTTTCTTTCACTTGAGCTTAGTCCTGGATTAAATGAGTCAAGTGACAGTAAAGAAACTATGTTTCCTTCAGGGTTTTATTAAAAAGAAAACAAGCTGATAGAGTGTGTGACAGCGCTGTCACTCTGCGTGGGCGTCTTCTCGTTTGTGTGTGTGTGTGTGTGCGCGCGTGTGTGTGTGTGTGTGTGTGTGCGTGTGTGTCTGTGTGTGTGTTGGACAGCTAAACAAACAGAAACTCAGATATGAGCCGTCGGTTTGTCAGCGTGGGAGTTTGACAACCAGGAAAACCACAGGAAGTGAGGGAGGAAGTGACATGTCCCCGACTCCCCCTCCCCCTGTCTTCCCTTACGGCCCACGCATCCCTCACACTGTGCAGCCTCAGTCCAATTTGTGTGCGTTCGTGGAGTGTGCGCGTGTGTTGTTAATCACAAGCTTTTTGACAGTTTTCGTAAAGCGCCTGCTGCTTCTGCTGATGTGCACCAACAAGTGAAAAGCAGCTTTCATTCATTTGCCCGTTCAGTTAAACTCCTGTAATATTTGGTAGCGTGCTGATTGGACACTTGACGGTTGTTACTGAATCTGAATCATTCACTTCCTGCCCTACGAAGTCAGGGTGGTTTTAGAAGTCTAGGGGATATGATGAATATGTGTGACAAAAACAACAAGTGACATTTTTTTAATCTGCATTTGCATCCATTTACACCAACCTGAGAAATGAAACAGCACGAAGAAAACGGCCAGAGTGCATCCAGCCCTGCTGGAAAACGCCTCATAGTTGATATGTGCAAGCTTAAATACAGAACATAATGAAAGTTTAAAAGCAAAAAAAGTTGATTGCGAGCAAATAAATACAGAAATATGAATACAGAAATTGCAGTATTACCAAGTGCAATTTTCCTAGTATAACAAAGTATTTTATTTTATTCTTTCTGTATAGTATTTTATTCTATTTTGTATAGCATGTTATTGTATTTATTTATTCTATTCTATTGTTTTTCTTGATTTTTTAATGCTCTTAACTTGTACTTTCTGCCGTGACCAAAAAATGTCCCACGTGTGGGACTAATAAAGGTTTATCTTATCTTATCTTATCTTAATATACCAAGCACCTCAAACGTGCTGCTGCAGGTGGGAGAGAGAGCTGGTCTGGAAAGGCCCAGTTCACAAATCAGCAAACGTGCTACTCAGTCACTTAATCAGAGCTGCGATGGAAACGGAGAACACTAAAATAGAAATTAGGATGTAACACATTCTTTAAACTGTGATGTCAAGGCTGGGTGAACTGTGCTTTGTCTCGAAGACACAACTGCTGCAGCTACGACGCTGAAAAAGGTGTCTTTAAACATCTCTACCACAAGTACAGAACTGTGTGGACTTTCTCTTTAGTTTATTTGACAACTAAAGTCTCAGTTTCCTCCAAAATATCTTTAAAACTTTCCTTCCTATATTTTTAATTTATTAATTTATTAATCCCTTTCCAATGACTCTAGCGTCCTGGTATTGACCTCCGAGTAAAGCGTTTACCTGTAAGAAAGGGGCTGCGTGTATTAGGTTTACTGATTGTCATGAGTTTGTTTTACTTTTTACTTTGTCCAGCACTAATAATAAATAAACTGATTGATTGATGAGATTTGATGTTTTTATGTGGCAGGGCTACAAAGGGGCTTCCAGGGCCTACATCGCTACCCAGGGGCCCATGGTGCACACCGTGGGAGACTTCTGGGACATGGTGTGGCAGGAGAGGAGCAGTATCATCGTCATGGTTACGAGGCTGAAGGAGAACAACGAGGTGACGAGACACAAGTGCTGTTTCCCTGTGATCATGTCGTCCTTTTGTGTGCAGCTGTGCTGCACAGCAAATCTATGGAAAAACAATCTGAAGTAGTGACATTATGCAGTGACACACCCTTTTCTGCGCTGCTGTCACTCTTGAAACACTCCCTGGTCGTCCTGTTTTCATTGGATCGTCTTCATTGTGTCAAAACCTCAACCTGAACTTTTTGGGGGGAACAGGATGAAGTCTCAGGGTAGCAAATCTGGCAACTAGGCTGAGTGATGAGCAGCCAAAAATGTTGTGGATCGTCAGTACGCTGGCAGCGGTTGCACAGAAGTGCCTTTTTCACCAGTGTTCAGGCTGATTAAAGTGACAACGTTAAATTAGAAGTCGCTGCTGAATTCGCTGTTGCACAACGACACAGATATCGCACAAAATAGCAACCACAGTCGTGGTGATGCGTGTGTACTCATGCAGCTTCCTTCCTCTGTATTAAGAAACTCTGCGTGGGTGATTGGCAGGCCAGCTTTCATCAGCAGACATGATGTTGGACTTTTGGTCTTGTGACAGATGATTGCAGAATTCAGCATTGCACAGTTGCCAGTGTTGAGTGTGTAGTACAGAGCCCATTAAAGAAAACTGCTGCTAGCACCTGTTGCATGCTCATGGCCCTGTTCTGCCCCCTTTCTGAACTTTTGTGTTTAAATATTTCTATTTGACATTTTCTGCTCTATTTAATGTGACTTTATTCTTGTATTCCACTGTGCATTGAGCTGTGCATTCATGCAACATTCACCTGAATACGGATCTGAACACTTGGCTGTATGTCTGTCTGAAGAAATGTGAGGTGTACTGGCCCCAGCCGAGAGACAGGACGAAGAGGGTAAAGGAGGAGGACGAAGACCAGGAGGAGAAGGACAGGCAGAGGGAGAAGGAAAAGGAAGAGGAAGGAGAGACGAGACAAATCGGCAGATTCCTTATCAGAGTGAAAGACAGCCGAGAGAAAGACGGGTTCACGGTCACAGATATGGAGATTCAGGTACAGCAAAGTTCCCAGGCTTCACCTCCATGAGCCAGATGAAGCCATGTGTTAAATGTTTTGTCATTTCTGAAGCTCACCGTCTAAACGGACGACTGGTTTACTGACATTATTGCGGTCCTGTTCTACAAAGCTGCACCGCTCCACTGCTTTGTGGTTAAACAAAGATGGACAGATTAGACGTCCGCAGAGGTGTTTTGTTTTTTTGGTGAAACCACCCTGATTACAGACTCATGAAATATTGCTTAAGCTTTTATCAGCTTCTAAAAGCTTCTAGAAGATGTTCTCTGAGATAGTTTTTAAGATCGTTGGTCCTAGAAAAATATTTGTACGTTCACAGCAGTGAGTGGAAGCAGCTGAGGGAACTAAAGCAGAATCACTATCAGTGAAAACTTCTCTTGAGCGAAATTACTTTTGTCATTGTTGTGCGTTTCTTATGCTTTAAACTGATCAGATTCACAAATGCTAATTCAGAGCAGTGATTATTAAAAATCTTCAATATTAAAAGTACTTTTTCTAAAAACTCTCCACAAACAGAGAAGGAAAGCATCACATTCCTCTGGGTGAAATTTGAACTCTGAGTTTGAATTAATCCAACATTTCTTTGTTCGTCTAACAAAAAATATCTTTGTAACGACCAAAACGAGATTTAAAGTTATATTATATGAGAGTGCAGCCCGGTGCTCTCTCAGCTCCAGCTGAACAGCATCGCACCTGTTATTTATTCACATTTTCCTGATAAGTTTATTTTATTTTAGAAGGTTTAAAAACTATTTAAATTTTAAGAAGTGACTTTAAATAAAATACTGCTTTATTATAAATGCATATTTCCAAAATAAAAACAACAGAAACACCTGTGTCTGTGCACCTGGTCTTGTTTGGTAACGGTGTGTTTGTTGCTTTCAGCTCCATTCAGAGCGTCGACACGTCAGACACTACTGGTTCACATCTTGGCCTGACCATCATATCCCACAATGCATAGCTCCATATCTAAGGCTGGTGGAGGAGGTGGAGACGTACAGCAAGTCCCTCGTGCCTCCCTCTAGCTCTCAGGAAGTCGCTGCCCCCGCCTCCAGCCCTGGACCAATCATCGTCCACTGCAGGTTGGTTTTAGTTTTCCTTCGAAAAAATTGTCATTTCTCAAAATGGATAAAATTGGAAATACTGGCATGTGTCTTATCTTACTCAACTAAAGCGTGGCTTCTCTTGCTTCACTTTGCTCACAGCATTGAGAGAAATGAAAGTTTCCAAGCGCAGGTGTCAGCCAAATAAATAACATCTACTGTAATGCTCCAGGGGCCACTATTCAGTTCAGTTCAATTCAGTTTTATTTAGTATATAGCACCAAATCACAACAACAGTCCCCTGAAGGTGCTTTACATTGTAAAGTAAAGACCATTTAATAAAACAGTGCAAACCCCAACAATCATATGATCCCCTCCAAGCAAGCTCTTTGGCGACAGTGGTAAGGAAAAACTCCTTTTTAACAGGAAGAAACTTCCAGCAGAACCAGGCTTAGGGAGGGGCGGGGCCATCTGTTGTGACTGGTTAGCAATGAGGGGAGGAAGACAAGACAAAGACACGCTGGGGAAGCGAGCCAGAGATTTATAATAACTAATGATTAAATGCAGAGAGGTGTATAAACACATAGTGAGTGAAGAAGAAACACCCAGTGCATCATGGGAAGCCCCCAGCAGGTCTACTGCA
>VVHJ01040112.1:0-10045 GCA_015107715.1 Tylochromis polylepis | reverse complement strand
ACTAAAACATGACCATAAACATTAATATACAAGTATAAACTCAAAATGCTGGGTCACACACCCAGCCCCTGACACATGTGGCTAAAACCCAGAACCCAGCTGTGACCTTAAGTGAGTCGGTAGTGACCAAGTGGATGTCAGATTGGACATATTGCATTTTACCTAAGAGCTGCTGGATAAGGAGAAGACAAATATCTTGAAGGCAGCCAGGAGCTGAAAAAGGTTTACCTGTGGAAATCTTTCAAATGACCATTCAGAGCGATCCATCCAGGAAGTTTAAATTTATATTAAAAAGAAAAAATGTTGGGTTTTGGGAACGGAAGCAATTTCATGGCTACCTTGGTCCTGGATGACATTAGTTGTGACTGAAGTTGTTGCTGTTGCATCATCAGAGAGTTGTGGGCAATGAGCCGGGCCGGGCCGGGCCGGGGTAAATGTTCCATTATGATTCAATTACCCCGTCTGGCCAATGGTGAGTTAGCTACAGTATGTGAGCTGTGAGTCTTTCCAGTCAGGTGTGGAGGTCACCAGACAAGTAGGAGGACGTTTTGTCCATCAGCTCTGCATCTCCAAGGACATTCAGGCTCTTACACAGAACAAGACCTTGAAGAAAGGAGACAGGAGGGGGGTTGAAGTACTCAGTATCTGTGACTACCTATTAAATACCAGACATCAACCCTATTTATTTTTTATAAGAGGACACTTAAAAGTCAAGTTTATATATCCAGACCTCCAGCTTGTAGTGCAGAGTCTTGGTTATTGCTCTTTCTGACATTAAATAAATTTGAGATAACCATCAGAGGGTCTGTTTAGTACCTCTTTTGGAGTTTCTGATACAGTTACATGACTGTAATCATAACATAGGCTTCCCAGTAGACTGTACGTCTTCCAATGTAAACTTTTCATCCATGTTGTATTAAAATCTACTGATGAAGACCATGTGATATGATGGAAACAGTATCTGCCTAACTGTGATCTGACCATTTTCTCAGCTCTGTTTCAAGGTCAGTAAATTCATATCCACTGAATTTCATCTAGGAACAGGATATTGTAAAATGTGCAGAACTTTCCACACCATGTTTTTATTTTTGCTTTTTCTTGCTCTTAAAATGAATGTTTTCAGGTTTGTCCAATTTGTTCTTTTATTAGAAATGCCAGTCACGTGAGTTACAGATGTGAGGATTAGTTGGACCACTACACCACTGAGTTTTTATCTAACGCCACCATCAGAACCAGCTAATAATGCTGTTTCATCACTGGTTAGATTAACATGCTAATGGAGCCAGGTTGGGTTGCTTTGGCTGTAACGGTGAGAGGAAGCTGATAGTGATTTACAATTTCTTTGGCAGATCATGCACGTATGCTGTAATGCTTTGAGGTATTGTAATAGGTAATTAATGCACTTATTGATGGTGAGAAATCATTGATTGTATAATACCAGGAGAACACTGTCTGCCTGGCAGCTGATTTGAGATAAATGTAAGGGCACAGTTCACTGACTAGTACTGAAATGGTTTTGTTGCATGTAAGTATTTGGGTAATCCTTGGTAATATTAGTTCATACATCCCCTGCAGCAACCACATATGTTCTTCTTTTGAATTTTCAGAATTTATTAGTTTGAAATTGATATATTCCCCATGAAGCACCAGACATGCATGGATGTTGTTTTCTAGACTAAATCAAGATGCATTCCTAGCCTTTTAAAAAAGATGTGCTTTCAAGTTATTAAGGCAATTACAAAGATGTGAATTGAATCTAATTATATTCACCGATCACATTCAGCCACTGAGCAATTTTCTGCTGATTAGAGGTCTAACAGGTGTCCAAATGGTACAAATAAATGGTTCAAATTTGGTTCAAAAGGGAAGGTTTTGCTTAGATCACATTGTGTTGGTGATCCAAACACTGGTTAATTTAGCTGTGATCAAATGGCCACCTATTCTGTGGGGTTATTTTTCATTATGAGCTTCTTCCCATCAGTAAAGACTGTCTTCTCAGTTCAGTTCAATTCAATTCCATTTTATTTATATAATTATAAATAACAACAACAGTTGCCTCAAGGTGTTTTATATTGTAAGGTAAAGACCCTACAGTAATATAAAGAAAACCCCAACTATCATGCAAGCCCCTATTACCAAGCACCTATCAACAGTGGGAAGGAAAAACTCCCTTTTAACAGGAAGAAACCTACAGCAGTACCAGGCTCAGGGAGGGGCGGCCATCTGCTGCAACCACATAAGGGTGATGGGAGAAAGATGGGACAGTGTCTTGTCTTGGTTGAAAAATGGTTTGAAGACATAATGTGCCTTTCCTGTATGTCACCTAGAAGTGATTTATTTGCTTCTTATGTTTCCTAGCAAGGAGAAGATTTTGTTCTATAATTATTTGTTTCTTGTCAAAATAAAAACAATTTCACAGTACAACAAATGAGACACCTTCTGAAGTCTCAGACATCATATTGACGATAACCATATCCCTACCATGACCCTGGAAAAAGAAAGGCGAATTTTTTCTATTTTTTTTATGTGTCAGATGACTATTTCTTTCATTCTCTGATTGAATGACTTGGAAGAACTGTTCATTAAAAACAAAAATTAAATATTCTCATTAGTCTTGATGCATACTCAAATATCCAGTTAAGGAAATCCCAAAAAGTTGATTCTGTTCATCTGGACATAACGTTTTCAGTGGGAGAAACGGTTCATCACTCATCCAAGTGACTTCTTCAGTCTCAGCTGACTGCAGGTTTCCACAACCTTTAAAAAGTACATTTGCATAATGACTGAAACTAGCACCACTAACTAACAATGGATCATGCGGTCAGTTTCATGATCTGCATGATATGCTATGCAAATTTTCATGACCATTGATCAACAAGCACTGATCAAAGCCCACTGATCAATGGCCATGAGTACCTTTCACAGAGAGTTGTGGAATGGCTGCAATCACAGCATTGTAAGATGGAGAAAGATGTACCCTTAGGCCCCCTCCACGATTCAGAGACAGTCTTTCCCTTTTCACATAAATGACCTCCTTGACTCCCCGCTCAAACCAGCGTTCCTCCCTGTCCAGGATGTGTACATCCTCATCATTGAAGAGTGTCCACTGCCTCCAGGTGTAAATAGACTGAAGAGTCCTGGCCTGACGAGCTCTTCTGTATTGTGCCATCCACTTAGGCAGAGGTTGTTTGGTTTCCCCGATGTTCATGGCAATCCTCCTGGCACTTAACAGCGTACACTACATTACTTTGCTTGTACCAGGGTGGACCAGCCTTGGGGTGGACCAATTTTTCATGCAGCATGTTTTGGGGGAGATGCAGTGTTTGGAGAAAATGCGTCTCAGTTGTTCTGATACTCCTGACACATAAGGGATCACTAAGGGTTTTTGCTTAGGCAGCAGTTGTCCTTCTTCTCTCCTGGATTACCAGGAGCGTTCTTTAGGTGCCATCCCAGCTTTGACAAATGTCCAGCTGTGATAACCACATTTACTCAGGGCCTTCTTGATGTGATGTTCTTCTGCTTCCCTGGCTGCTGTATCTGTGTATGTGGAGCAGATGTTGTGTGGCTGTCTTGCCAGACAACATCTAGTAACCAAAAGAGTTGGAAATCAAATTTTGTTGGTTTGGAAGGATCTGGGTTTGAAGCTGCTGATCATGAGGAGTTTGCTTAAATATCATAAAGCGTATCTTTTTGATGATGTGAGAAGACTTTTCCTCAACATGTCTTTGGATGTCTTCAGTTTTTTTGCTGTAGGACTCAAATGCAGGTGAACAATTGTTAATAGAAACTGATAATTGGCAGTTTGAAAAGGATTGCATGTGTTTGACCATTCTGTCAAATAAATTTGACCTTTTAATAACATGCACCTGGCTACCTGTGACCTATTAAGGATTAGGATTAGGTACACACATACCCAATTGTATGGAATTTTCAAGTATTTTGCATATACAGATAAAAACCTAAAACCTGTAAAACCCAAATAACTGAAACCTTGGTAACCATGTGGCTAACCTACCCCTTATCTTACCACTAAGTGGTTAACCGATAACCAGGTAGATGTTAATCTCCTATCATTTAACCCTTGATAGGTCATAGGCAACATAAGCTTCAGTTCAATTAACAAAAAGAATAAAAATGTAATAGTTTCTGAAAATCTGTCTATTTAGCATATATCTAAACAAACCCCAGTCCTAATCCTACTTCTATAGACAGGTTTCCTGTAACCTAGGGGATGATAAGACGGCAATCTGTCCCTCACAAGTCCCCTGAAATTATTGGAAGTGTGATATTAAATTGATGAAGTATCTTTTTAAGTGGGTAATTAAAGTGATCCAGAAACAGGCTTTCTTCTTTTACTGAAATCAGGGGTGAGGGACATAGGAAAACTGAACTAATGAGTGGGAAAGACGGCGGAGGGGTGAGGAGACAATACTCAGTGTTCCTGCAAGAATCCAAATGCACCGCACGGCTTTTTTCACATTTGCTGTTTAGTGCAGCTTGGTGTATTTTGTCTGTGTGTGGTTCTGTCAGCTTTGTCCCTCAAAGAGCTCTTTCTCCCCCCACACTTTTCTTTTCCTAGAGAGGGAGAAAGAAAGACACACAGAGAGAGAAAGAGATGGAGAGGGAGGAGGAGGAGGAGGAGGGAGGCTGGAGCCAGCAGTCTGGAACAAGCATGACAGAATTTGAATTATAGAAGCAGCACAGCAAAGAGGAGAGGGAGCAGGGGAGGGGGGGATTGGGGTGGTGGTGGTGGTGTTTCCAATGTGTGTCTGTTTCTGTGTGGCAGGGAAAGAGAGAGAAAGACAGAGAATCGTTTCAGCGGCAGAGGCTGTTATTTTCAAGGTATTGTTGAGAAGCTGGTTCATAGCAAATTTATTATTTAGATGGGGCTTCTTCTTCTTCTTCATTCTGCCATAATACGGAGTAAAACATGAAACCTAAATGTGTTCAGTAAAATAAACTTTACAACAATACTGAAAAAAATTCTTAATAGTGCCCATGTAAACCTCAATCATGCCAATATCTGACAAAGTGGTGAACTGCCATTGTTAGATAAGACCAGCGACCACACAGTGCAGATGTTGAATGCAATGACAAGCTCAAGGATAAAGGTGATCTAAGAGACACAGTCCACTTCCTTTTAATGCCATTATATTAAAAATGTCTCCAATTTGGCTGGTTGTACTGCAGAGGGCGCTTGTGAGATCAGTCCTCATTATTACAAATCATTATTACACACAAGGACATGCATAAAAAAGTGTGTCCTTGTGTTTTGGTTTTAATTTCACAAATCCACAAATCTATTAATGTCTCCAAACTGAAGTAAAAAACAAACACACAGGTTTTTCTTACAGGGAACTGGATTTTGTTGATACAGTCTTTGCATTCAGATATTTCATGCTTAATGGTTATTAAAGAACAGATTAGATGTTTCTAGTGTAGTTAAATCCCAACAGACAGTTCCATGTCATTAAAAAGGGCTTCTACAGAAGAAGCAATTCACACGTCCCTTTGTAGCTAATGGTCGCTTGCTAGCAGACAATCCTGGCTCTGGTTACCCAGGTAACCATTAATGTACAGTGGTGGTCAGATGTTTCAATACACTCATCATGGTCATGAATGCCATGGTATTTTGGGGCTTTTGATGATTTGTTTGAATTTTTCTTTTTCCAGGATGGAATGACTGTAAAACATAAATCTTTAATGACTTTTAAAAAAAAACAAGAACTGGTTGCACAAGTTTGAATTTATTTTGGATTTTCTTTAATCCACAGAGGCTCAAATATATGCATACCTCCAGTGATATTTGTTTAAATGTCCCTGAGCAAGTTGCACCTTGACCAGATGATTTGGTAGCCATCAACAAACTTAAGGCATGAATCTGGCTGAATATTTCACCAATCCTACTGTCAGAATTGGTAGAGTTAATTTAAATCAGTTAGTTTAGTTAGTGGACCCGGCTTTTAAGCAGAGTCCACAAATTTTCAGTAGGGTTGAGGCTGAAAATTTGCCATTAAAAATGGCCTTTGATCAGTGGGTTTTGATCAGTAGGTGTTGATCAATGGTCATGAGATTTTGCATATTAATGATCAAGGAACTGTCCTCACAGTCCATTGTTCTCCAGTGGGCTGGTTTCAGTCATTATGCAAATCTGCTGTTTATAAGGTTGGGGAAACCTGCAGTCAGCTGAGACCGAAGAAGTCACTTGGATGAGTGACGAAATGTTTCTCTCACTGAAACCGCTACGTCCAGATGAACAGAATCAACTTTTTGGGATTCAGCACCACTTATTACAATATTTAAATGAGTGTACGACCCTGTGTGGATTAGAGAAAATCCAAAATAAATTCAATCTTGATGCTTGTTGTGTTTTAAAGTAATTACAATCATTCCACCCTAGAAAAAGAACAGTTCAAAGAAATCATTAAACACCTAAAATTACAGTGACATTATGCCCATGATGAACATATGGAAAGTTCTGACCACATCTGTATTTGCCACCCTGTCACATGTCAGTCAGCGATATCCTTCAATCTTCTTGGCAGTGACTTCAATTTTGTTTTATTTGATAAAAGAATGATAATAAAATTCTTTAACAAAACATCTTTCCTTTGCTCAAAAGTCCAACGACGACATCCAGGCAACACATAAAAAATATGTCAAGTTGATCGTAAACTTCTGTGTCAGACGTTGGCACAACTTTCATTTTTCAACTTTGTTTTTGACCAAGACATAAAAAAAATGGTTAGCTGATGGTTACTGAACATCAAAATGTCTGCTTGGCATTCCTGAAACATCAATATTATCTTCACTGTCAGAACTGGTCGTAGTATGATGGCAAAAAACTACATCTTTGACAAACTGACAGTTCCCACAGACAACAGAGGTCTAGTTAGGACATCTCTTACAAAGCAGGTAATGTTTTTGATATTGCATTTTAAAAAAAAAGCAAATACATGCATCTTCAATTTTTTTAAATGGTATTTGGTGGGCAAAAGTGTTTGAAATGTTTCTGAGCAGATAGCCACATAACATCCATTCCATGTTCACAGATATGATAAAGCTAACCTTACCGTCCAGCAGACGGTAACGTTACATTTTCAACATCAGCATAATTTTCAGTTTGGAACTATCAAGTCTAAATACTGATAAGTGATAGTCAGCCGATAGTTATTCATTTCAAAAAATGTTTACTGGGTATCAACAGAGCGCGTCTAACACAGCTAGTGCTGGAACTCTAGCTTCCTTTAGAGGTTAGGCTCAGCAGATCTACTCAGTAGGTACTCAAAATAAAGTGTTGCAGTGTGTGGAGAGTTATTTCAGGCACCCCTGGTCCCAGAAGTAAAAGGACAATTTACCAGCTGGAGATCTTGACGTCGATCTGAGGTTAACTCGAAACTCCTCTTGTGCAATTGTCAGTCCAAACTGAATTAAAGAATTTCTTTTTTAACATATAAAGTCAAGCTTTTCAGGGAAGAAGTTAAGTATGACTCACAAAATGAATTTTGTGAGGAAAAATCCAAGCTAGAGAATTTATAACAACCAAGTGATTCTGCCTCTTACTGGTTTCCACCTCCACAGAGCTCAGCAGAGCTCATTGGTACTGCAGTATTTAGTACTCTCTTTTTTCCCTCTCACAAAATGTACGAGGAAACATGATATGTCAGAGACAAAGTGCAAATAATTAAAACTCCTTATCAAATGATGATTTAGCCTCTGGGGACTGTTGCCAGTGTCTTGGTAGACAGAGGACATACTTGTCTCCACAGAGACCACTTGCGCACATCAAAACAAAGCCGGCTCAAATATAACTGGTGAAAATGAAAACTAGAAAGGTCTTTCAAAAAGAAAATAGATGGATTTGGGCAGGTGCAGCCTCAGTGTTTAACTCTTCTCTTTTTACCAGTATTATGAACATTTTTAAAAAGGAATGGTATGTTTAAACCAGCTTGCTGTGCGGTTAACTATATTAACTTAGGTTGACTTAGGTAGATGTTACTTAGGACTCATTAGCAGGAATCTGCACATGTCTGATGCACCCATTCACTCTGTGGATATAGTTTACTAACCAAGCATTCACAGGTAACTGTGCACTTCACCCCCTCAACGAAATATGGTCATTTCTGACTCTTAAAAGTTAACATGGCCCACAAAAACAATAAACAATATCAGAATAATAAATAATTTGAAGATGCTGTGATATAGTGTGGGATCTCAGGAGTGGTTGTACTGAGGCGCAGAGGTGCAGCCATTCAGATGCAACTAATGCTGCTTTCTCAGTTGTAATTTTCATCTGGATTGCCCCCTCCACTCTGATTTTTGGAAAGTTGGAGCTGCCCCACCAACCCCGAGTTAACAATCAAACATGGCGGCACTGAATGTAGACAGTAATAAAACTGTGAAAATGAGCCATTCACGCAGCACAGTTATCTTCATGCTGGAAGGAAATTTTAAAAAGTGTCTTTTTTCTTCTTACTCATTTGCGCAACAATCAGCTGATTTCAGTTCGTGTGTGGGAAGAGTAAAATGGTGAAGTGGTCTACACCTTTTCAGGAGTGGAGATGCAAAAGGACAAGAGCGTGATGGTAAAGTGCAAACTGCATCCTGGGCAGAAACAGGAGCATTATACCACTAACAGAACTTGTGAGTGTATGCAGACCCCAGCCCAGCAGCCAGAGCCTGAGGGCTGGCAGCCTCCGTTTCTATCTGTTCTTGTTTCTAAAGTAGAATAACTGTGGCGATTGCCTCAAAGTCTCTTTGTGCTGGTTTTTAAACTTTGTTTGGATTTGTTAATGTGTGGAACTGTAGTCTAAAGTTTATATTGTTAACTGGTAATTATGAGACAGTGTATTTCAGGTCATTTTACAGAGTAATGAGAAAGTTATGTAATGAATGATGAAACTAATGACTTTCTTGATGAGTAATTAAGTAATATACTGCATCACTTTTAAGAAAAGTAATGAGTAATGTGTAATCCATTGGCTTTTTTGAATAATGATCCCAACACTGTCCATTAACAACAGAAAACACTAACAGTAGCTAATAATATCCATTAGTTCATTATGATAGGTTGTATATATTTTTTTTAAATTCAATATATAATGTTTGCCTCTAAAAAATTAAAGTGGAGTGCCAAATTCTGATGTTGAGTTTGATGTTTTATATAGACTTATTTTAACATGGGAGTCTTTGGGGGAGGGACTCATTTTTGGATCCACCCTCAAGTGGACAGAGGATGTGCAGTTTTTGTAGTTCAGTGATGTCTCCTTCTTTTGCGTCTTTGCTCAGGAAAATGTGCAGTTTTAGGATGCAGATCATAATAAAGGCTTTGAATATTGATCAGCTTTACTTCGTAAAACACCAGCTTCACCACAGCCACATCTGTACCACCCCTGTATGTTTTATCATCTTTGCCCTGACAGAGATGGATGAGGAGTGAAGCAGCGAGGTAAACAACTGAACTCTCTCCCTCCCCGTCTTCCCGCTCGGCTGTTTGACTCTCCCTCAGTCTCACACTATCTATTCACAGTCAATCCCGTCAGCGCAGCAAGACAGAGCCTGCAGTTGTTTCACCATGGTTATTTGCTGGTATATAATCAGCGGCAGTAACACCCTTTACCCTAACACACACAGACACACACACACACCCGTCAGACTGCTGTGATTCCACCAGCTCCCCAATTCCAAAGCTATTTCCTCACAGAAGACTTTCACATAGGCGGAGAGACAGGGAGGGAAGGTGCTGTAGGTGTACGTGGTGTGCCGGAGGAAAATTCCAGAGAAAGGAGACAAAAAGGGAAAGAGAGAGGGACAGATATCATTGTAATGACTGCATGCAAGTCGATACTCTTGCATACTGAATATTCCCCCAGAGGGCTTTTTCCATTACCCCAGAACGGGGGGGTCGTTTAGCTGATCCAACACAGCTTTTCCTCACTTTCTTTCTTTCTCTATTTCTTTTTTTTAGCACTCCCTCCCTCCCTCTCTCTCTTTTCTCTGCAATTTTTTTCACAGACACATTGTGCAAATGTAACCTTTAGCAAGC